>CAOJBJ011871111.1:0-11859 GCA_948291685.1 Euphorbia celastroides | reverse complement strand
AAGTGCCGGAGTTATTCTGTTTTCTTTGTTGCTAAGAGAATTCGTTTGTAAAGCTTTTCAATCGGGTGATTGTTAAGCAGAGACTTAGTTTCTAAGATCTGGGAGAGATTAGAAACGGTTTATCCTGTTGAAAGGACTTAGCTAAGCAGTTGACGAGCTTAGTGGTACATCCTACATCCTAAAGAAGGATTTCTTCGGAGACAAATTGTAAAAGACTTAATTCCTGCCCTTGAAAGGAATTAGATAGTGAATTAAATCACAGCAAGAGTTCTGGGGACTGGAGTAGGCTTGGCCGAACCATGATAAAAATTGATTGTGTTAAAACTTTAGTTAAAAGCTCATAGTTTCACTTGATCCGGATCCAGTTAAATTTCCGGATTCTTGAGCAAAGTTTTAAAGTAAACCACGTTTCCTCAAAAAAGATCATTCACCCCCTCTGACCAATTTCTCAACCTTTTTGAGGCCTAACAATAATAATAATATTTTACACGATACCTAAACATCTTGTATATTCTATGAAGGAAAGATGAAAAGAGTTCGTTTCCTGAATAGTTTGTTTTCTTTACAAAGAACCCGTTGTTTTGTCGTTTACTATTTGGATAATTAAATATTGAATTTCATCCATAAAAGTAGAGGCAACATAGTAGCAAATTTGTAGAATACAATAAACCATGAAAACGATATTACTTCGTTCTGAAATAGAACTTGAATTATTGATATTACATAGCTTCCTTGAAAGGTTCTCATTGGGCTAATGTGTTCTAATTTCGAATAATACAAATTCAGATTCAATGCACTTTGTAAAAACTTTTTGGGCATTTCCAATTTGAAAAGTATTCCTTCCTAGGATTGGACATCCTTAATTTATCTATGAAAGTTTTTCTACTCTTTATTATCATTATAATCACGTGGGATTTTAAATCACGACTACTTGTATATGTACGTGTGATATGACTACCTTAACTGGGTTCAAACAATGGTTCAATAAAATTGATAATTTTTCAGAAATTAGTTTCGATTGGAAAAAAAAAAAAATATATTCATGACATGAGGAACTAGATTGTGTTTCTGATATTAATTTATTTAAAATTAACTCTATGCTGATTTTTTAATGGACATTTTGACCAACTTATAAGTTTGAATTAAGCACTAATTTTGTTCAATCTTACATGAATTTGTTACGATATGTGAATTTCTCGTCAAAGCGAATGGTACCGTGAAATTTTAATTAGGTTGCTCAATAGAGAGGTAAAGTCATTCTTTTGCAACTAAGTATTGAAATGTATCTCTTTAAAACTAAACAACCAATTTAAGCATCATATGAAATGAAGTGCTCATGTAATCTGCGTTTAAAGTTTGCACTGCTTTTTATATGCATACAAATGCTCACTATAATGCTTTTAGAGTTGTGAAAGTTTAGCAATAGTTTTTAGAAAAGATGTGGACAAAAAGTGACTGTGGCTAAGGAATAAGGAGGAAACTGACTACAACGGTTACTTATAAGTTTATAGAGTTTTATATTGTGCTGATTGTGGTGACAATTTTAATAGAATAGAAATTAAGGACAAAAGAAGATAGAAATAGAAAGAAATGGAAAACAATGCATGTGGTTGGGATGGAAATGTTTCACGAGTTAAAGCTAAAGGAGGGTTGAAGGAATAGAAGGTGGACGAACAACTTAGATCATGTTCTCTTCATTTTCAATTTGGTTCAGTTCAATTAAGTTAAGTTAAGTTCAGTTCAGGTCACGTATATTAGTTTTAATTGAAAAAATAATATAAATAAATTAAGTTCAGTTCAATTCAGTTCATGTTTTAAAAGTTGAAGTGAATAGTCTAGAATTTCTCTTCGTTTTTTTATTGTGGTTGTCTTTTTATAAAGTTTATAAGTTTTAAGAAACGTTTTATTAACACTATAAAAATATAGTTATATCCTTCAATGAAGAGTTAAAATAATTGTATATTTTTGAAATTTGCATGAATATATATAGACAAAATTAGAATGTTTTAATCCATAAAAAAAATCAGAATGTTTTAGTAAAATAAGTAAATAACGATCAGGTGAGGAATATTTTGAAGGCTTCATAAGCGGCACCGTTTTGGTTTAAACTAGAAAGCGATCGTGACCCTCAACGGTAATAACGATTTCAGCGGTTACCGTTGTCTGTGCCTGTGAGTTTCCTAATCGTCTTCTTCCCCAAAACCCGAGTACATTTGCAAAACCCTAATTCGCCAAATTTCCCGATTGTAATCCGATTTTTCCTAATTCCGGTACATGGATAGTCACTCTCACCTCAACGTTGCCAATCGCTCTCGAAGCTCTCAGTCTCAGTCTCCCTCTCACTCCGCTTCCGCCTCCGCCACTTCCTCTATCCGTAAGCGGAAGCTGGCCGCTGCAGCGGCGTCTGAGGACCACGCGCCTCCATTTCCTCCGTCTTCCTTCTCCGCTGACACGCGAGACGGCGCGCTGACGTCTAATGATGATCTGGAGAGTATCTCGGCGCGCGGCGCTGACTCTGATTCCGACGCCGACGACTCCGACGCTGTTGTTGACGATGACGAGGATGAGTACGATAATGATTCGTCTATGCGCACTTTTACCGCTGCTCGTCTTGAGACGAATGCGGGAGCGTCCGCTGCTGCCGCTGGCTCTGGTGGAGGCGGCGGATCGGGTCGCAACACAAAATTGAAGACGGAGAATGCGACGGTGAAAATTGAGAAGTCGGATGGCGGGAAAGATGGTATAGGCCCTGTGGCTGGCGTTGTAGGTTCCACCGCCATGGGTAGTTCGATTGCAGGGATTCGAGCGAAGGAGGATGCTGTTAAGATATTCACTGAGAATTTGCAAACTAGTGGAGCTTATAGTGCTAGAGAAGAAAGCTTGAAAAGAGAGGTATATCTATCGGTTATTAGATGTGGACTATGTAATTTGTTCAGTAACTGAAATCGGAAATGTGGATATAGAATTTATTTGTTTGGATTCTAACCACAATTTGAATTACTATTTGGCTGTCCTTGATGGTTTTGCCATATGTATGGGCCTTGGTCTCAGCAGCATGTTTACTATGCAATATTTCGTATTTGCCAGGAGGAAGCAGGAAGGTTGAAGTTTGTATGCCTTTCCAATGATGGCGTTGATGAACATATGGTCTGGTATCTAGTTCTCTTTCTCTTCCACTCCATGTCATCTTTTTGTCTATATTTGTCGCTCATGCCTTCTATGATGCTATTGCTTTTTAGTTAGTGTAGTACTAGAATTTAATGCTCCTTTATGTTATCTTCATCAGGTTGATAGGATTGAAGAACATATTTGCCAGGCAATTGCCGAACATGCCTAAAGAGTATATTGTCCGTCTTGTGATGGATAGGTATTTTCAGATAATTAAAAAAAAATCTAGAAGCACATTGTTATAGGCAATATGTTTTTCCTTTCTTCTTAATTAGTTGATGAGATATCAGCTTCTTTTCTTCTATTTCCTCTACTGATTCTGAAAAAGCTCCTTGTGCAAGAGTCAAAGGAGTTATCTTTTCCAACAATGAGTAGCAATCATGGTTTTGTGGAAAACCAATTGTCAAATGCGTAACAGCAAATGACTGTCTATATATATTGTCAGCCATAACTATATATAAAGTCTACAAGTAATTCATCTGTCACTTCATGGTGAAAGGCCTGTCTCTATGCATTTAAAATATCTTGGGTTAACTGCTTGAAATTTTTGCTATCTCCTTTTGTAGGAGCTTGCTAATAATGCATTCATCTATCTTTTGAATTATATTTTATATTCTTTGCATCTGAACTTCTGAAGCATTTATTTTCATGTAACATGATTTGCAGAACACATAAATCTGTTATGGTTATCAGACGAAATCACGTTGTTGGTGGCATCACATATCGCCCATATGCCAGGTTTGTTTCGACAGAGATATTTTATAATATTTAACTATGTTGAACTCTACATTTTCATAATTTTCTTTCTTCAAACTTCAAAGAAAGTAACTGGGCTATTTAATACTTATCATTTTGTCTGTTCTTCAAATATATCCTATTATCTTAACTGGCAACAACTAGGAACTCTGTTTGATCCTAGCGTCGTAGGCAAATTGTTGCTGAGGTTTTTTGATTGTGCTTGAACTTAGAGTTTATCCCATTGTCATTAGGTTCAGTCTATAACCTATTATTTTGTGATGATTGTATTTGTGTATTGATAGCCCATTTTCTTCTTTGGTTCAAACACAGTCAAAGATTTGGGGAGATAGCTTTTTGTGCAATCACAGCAGATGAACAAGTGAAAGGTTATGGAACAAGATTAATGAATCATCTGAAGCAGCATGCACGTGATGTTGATGGGTTAACACATTTCCTAACATATGCTGACAATAATGCTGTTGGTTATTTCATTAAACAGGTTAGTTTCATTCTTTTTAGCTTTACTGATTGATTTAACAACAATTGCAATAACATTCCCTTGCACGTGTATAAGGTGTCTGAATTCTTCTTGAAACTAATGGTAGATCCTTTTGATTCTATGATGCAAAATTTTGTTTGTGGAATCTTCAAAAGATTAGAATGATAACATAGGATTGGTTTTTTCAGTTCCAAAGTCCATGCACAATTGAGATGTGACAATACATGACTGTTACTGAGAATTTCCCTTTTACTTTTTGAAGATATGATGATTTACTCTCATTTGGTTGAATTTGTGAGTGGTTCTAACGCCTAGGTGTTTAAATAAATAACTTTTGCCCGTTCTAATTTTTAAACTATTGTGCTTGAAATACTTGAGGTCTCGTCTCATTTGTGCAACTTGTTGATGCTTTTTTTCATCATTTTCATGAATTACTTCTTTTCATGTCCTAATTCTTTTTCTTTTGCTTTATTATCTTTAGGGGTTTACTAAAGAGATTTACTTGGAGAAGGATCGATGGCAAGGGTATAGTTCACCAATTTCAGCTAACTTTGAAATGGCATTTTTCTGTCCCTGTTTTGGTAAAGTGATTATGTGCTGTTGGGTAGTGAGAAAAATGTTGCATTTGGTGGTTGGGAAGCGGAGTTGCTAACTCTTACTTGTTCCACAGTTTTATTTTTGTTAATTGATAGCCATTGCAACTTGCAACTGAATGGTTCTAGTGTTTAGTATAGCAAATTGTAAGCTTGTGGCATATTACATGCCTGTTTGGGATTGCTTTCTCAAGTTGCTTTCCCTGAAAGCTCTATTTTGTAGCTTTCTCTAAAAGCAGCAGATTATAGTTTTGGGAAAGCATTTTTGGCAGTTCTCAATTTATCAGTATGAAGGACCAAAATATGCTGTCCAAATCCAAAAGATGATGGTCTATGAAAAGATTGTGAGACCAACTTTCAGGGACAACAGCTCTCCCAAACAGGCCCATGATTTCTCACTTTATCAGCCATTTCCTGTAATTATATTTGTTTCTGTATTTAGTTATTTACGGACCCTGTCTTGTCTGAATTATAGGTATATCAAAGACTATGATGGAGGTATTCTCATGGAATGTAAAATTGATCCAAAACTTCCGTATACTGATTTGTCAACTATGGTTCGTCGGCAAAGACAGGTGCAGATTATTTATCCTTGGCTGGCGTAATATATTCTCTCTCTTTACCATATTTTGATTGCTGTACAAGAGTATCAGGGGCATTGGTGAGCGGTGATTAGTTTATCATTAATAAACTAGAAAGACTAAGTGTAAGCCATATAACGTCGTCCTCCGGATTATTGCCTTGTTATGTGGGGATGTAATGGGTAAGCGAATGCCATATTCTTCAAGACAGCTGATAGGGAATAAGTTAATAAAGTGAAGTATGGGAATTAAGGGAGAAATATTATCATAGTCAGCATGTAAATAGCTGTAAGGTGGAAAGTGGGTGTGTGGGTGGGGTTCTAGAACTGTGTTGTATCTTTCATAACTGCTTTCATTCTACTGTAATCCGTATTCAGTTGATAAATTTAACGCCATTTTGTTGTCTTCCTAGTTCATTTTGGTTCTCAATTGCTCGAAAATAAAACCAAATTTATTTGGTCAGTTCGCTTTTTATCATTTTGAATCTAGCAATATGAGCTTTTAAGGTTTCTATTTTTTTTTTCTGCCATGCATGACTTTGTTTCCTGTAGCTTTCTGTCATTGTAGTTGATCTGAATGTAGCTGTTTTTATTTTGTGTTCCCATATACCTGCTACAATAGTTATTGTTTCTGCTAATTTCATTCTAACTGATGGTAATAGTTATATACTATGATGCCAATGTATTAGTGATTGTAACCAAGATTCATTGTCACCGCTATGTATTTGTGCCTATGCATGCATGTGGCTATCCTGCTATTTTATATTACCTTATGAATAGTTGTCTGTAAATTTATTCTATCTTTATGGATGGTGTTCATCATAGTATCACTTTGTACAAGCTTTGTGGTTTAATCATGTTATATGTTTTACTTGCAATATGTTTTGCACGGAACTTATATCTTAGACATTGTTGATATATTTTTTTCCTATAGTATTTACACTGATATTTATTCTCGTTGTTTTGGCGAAAAATAGGCAATTGATGAGAAGATAAGAGAGCTATCCAATTGTCACATTGTTTATGCTGGCATTGACTTTCTGAAGGTATACACCTTTGGAAATTCTGCAGTTGACATCATATATTCATCAATTTATCACTACAGATTGCACGGTATTCCTGCAATAAACATATGCTTGACTCTCACAATGAACTTGATTTAATTCAGAAAGATGCTGGCATACCAAAAAAGACTATTAAAGTTGAGGACATTCCTGGCTTGAGTAAGTTCATAAACGTGCTGTAATTAGTTATTTTTTTGGTGTGCTGATGTGTCATTGGATAATCAGGTTATATTCTGGAGAAAACATAAACTGATAGGAAGTTTGATTTGAATTTGATAATAGGGGAGGCTGGATGGACTCCTGATCAATGGGGCCATTCACGGTTCAATGCATTCAATACTTCTACAGATAGCGCTACAAATCAAAAGCATTGGACTGCATTTATGCGCTCACTTTTGAAGGTTAGTCTGATACAAATAAGTTTATTCCACCTTTTCAGTTTTCCCTTGAGTAATCATGGATGTTCATAATAATCTGTAATGGTGAACAAGTGATGCAAAACATAACTAGTGATGCATTGGCAAAAAAATTGTATTCAACAAATTGCATCTTGAAGCATAATGTCTTAAAACATTATGATTTCTAGCATGTCTTTCGTGGCGATTGACTGTTTAATCAGCTTACCACAAAGCTTAACTCATTAGTTTTCTTTTTCTTGTAGCACTTATGTTTCAATGGAATTATGGGAGGTTAATATTCCTATTCACACAATCATAACTAACTTTAACCATGTGAATAGTAAGATGCATCTATGTTCATGATTTGATGTGTAAGATAAGGCCATCTCCAATGGAACACCAAATCTTAGATTTGGTGTAAAAAGTGTTCCAACACCAAATCATACTATATTATTATTTGTTTGTTGTTTATTGGTTTGTTGTAAAATGTTAGGTAAAAGTAAGTAAAATAATAATAAAAGTGGTAAGTAGAAGTAATAAAATAATATTATTATAGTTTGGTGTAAAATTTGGAGTGATTGTTGGAGATTGTAACACTGTAGCAACACTAAATTGTAGTGTAAAGTGGAGTTTGGTGTAAAATTGGTCTTGTAAGTGCTCTTTTCACTTAGACTAAGCATTTTGGTTAAATCTCATCAATGATATGTGTGGCCTAGTGAGACTAATTGGACTGTATTGGTTATCTCTCTTTGATTTGTGTAGGAATAGTTTTAAATATTTACTCATTTTAGTTGCTAAATCCTGGGTTCAGCTTATTGTCAGTGACTGGATAGATGGTATTGCTTACAGTCCTTGCCTTGCAGACATTCTGATGTGTTCCGAAACAAGAAGTTCCATGATCTTCTACAAAAAGGTTCCTAGTTGCTATAACTGAACTCAAAATCATTTGAAACTTAGGAGAACACTTTAGTCAGTAACTTTTAATAGTGGCAAAAGAACACTCCTGAGTAGTATTTCATATAGGGGACTGGTTCAGCAGATTATTTACTTATGCTGACCAATTTCTTAACAAAACAGTGTGGCACTAATTAGTTTTAGCTCAAATGACAACTGAATAGTTTGAATTTGATGCCTTCTGTACCTTATTTTGCTCATTCTATTGTTTCTCCACGATCATATGTGAAAATTTTGCCCGTGGTTGGATTCTTACATAATATGTACGATCAATTTTAACAGTCAATGAATGAGCATGTTGACGCTTGGCCATTTAAGGAACCAGTAGATGCTCGTGATGTCCCCGATTACTATGACATCATCAAAGACCCCATGGGTAAGATATCAATTCTTATGTTATGTTTTACCAGAACATTTTAGGTGTTGTAGCATAAACAAGCATTTTCTATATTGTGCAGTATATACTGTAGGGCGTTAGAATGTCAATTCTCCCTTGTTTTATCAGTTTCCTGAACAGTTGTTATGGATACTTTATCAACATGTGGTCGAAATACTTTCATGCCACCTCAACGCACCTCACTCTGTGATAGTCATAAACTATCTAAAATTTCATATGGAAAATTTGATGCAAACAAATGTGTTTAGATGTGATAAGCATTTCAGTGTTAGTGCATGAAGGAAACTAATCAAGAGAGGAGAATGTTTATTGGTTATGGAGGAATCAAAGAAAAATTGACCTCTAGGAACGTATAATTCCAATTGCAATCATGTCTAAATTTTGACTTAGAAGGGGGGAAATATGGGAAGTGACATCACATTGATATCATGCACTAATCCAGTAACAGCTGTCCTGATATTGATAGCTTCTTGAGGATTGCTGTCCTGAATTTGATGCATAACTACCTGCAGTGTAATTTCTGATTCACATCATATTTGTATTGGGACTTGATAGCTCTGCCATCTCATCCCTTGAGATCGAATGTGTAATAAATATATGTGTGGTGCAGATTTGAAGACAATGTCGAAAAGAGTAGAGTCGGAGCAATACTACGTGACATTTGATATGTTTGTGGCAGATGTGAAGCGCATGTTTGCCAATGCCCGCACTTACAACTCCCCCGACACCATTTATTACAAATGTGCTACCAGGCATGCTCTTCTTTCCTTGTGCTTTCGTTTCTGCTACTCCAGTTTGTTAATGAATGTGTGTCTCGCACAGGCTAGAAGCTCATTTTGAAAGCAAAGTTCAGTCCGGGTTTCAATCTGCTGCAAAAATTCAGCAGTAATGATGAGATGAATTCAATGTGTCTGTGTATACTAACGCTAACATTCATTACATTTAGACCTGAAGCCGTATTTGTACCATTTATTAAGGAATAGAGCTGTACTATTTATTGGCTGAGTAGAGTTGCTAGACTAGTCCTTTACGTACGCTGTACAATTTTTATATTGTATTTGAAGCTACGAGCGCATTATTTCATTTGTGAAATTGTTGTTCTTAGAAGTCTCTCACTTGTCAGTAGTAGGATCTAATGGTAAACTGTTATTCTGTCATTTGATTTTCCTATTGTTAAATTGGGATTCTCAAACATTGTATATTTTTTTTGGGTTGCCCATCTGGTTCACCGGAGTTTTGCTCAATTGTTCCCACTACATACGGATCCGAACTGGGTCGCATAACTGGTTAAGGTGGGTTAATCCCTCAATGGAGATTTTTTACATTTACAAGGTTCGAACCCAAGACCTTGCTTCGCGCTTTGCAATTTTCAATCCAATGATAAGGTCATTCTATACGTACAATAATTCGTTGACAAATGAAAGAAAATGAACGTACAGTCTATCATTTGCTATCTATCAATGCAACAATCGCCTTACGAGAAGAGTGCCTGTTACCTAGACAAGGCAACCAATAGCTGTTGGAAGACTGCGAACAAAATCAAATAGTTCGGCAAAGGGAAACCGATTACTTCCAGGGATCCAATACAACTTAATAGCCCTACAGAACTGTTCGATCCGGTACATGGTACCATTACATAAACTCCTTTATTATTCCAAGTACAAACCATCAATGGGCAGAGAAGCATTACAATCATAATTCACCTTTTCATGTTATCTTTACTAACCGGCTGATTACCCACTTTGCTGAAAGCCAGAAGGTCCCTTGGCTTATTGACCGCGAGGCCAATTTGGTTGTGCACATGTTGAATGGGAGGAACATCGACCATATTCCGGTGAGCTCCAAGCAACTGCTGTGCAGAAACCGCTCCAATGTTTGAAGTTCTATTATGATCAGCTTGTGGATTAGTGGTGAGAGGAGCTAAATCGCCATTGTTTGGTCTCTGGATATGTCTCTGTGGATCAACTGATGCAATATTAGGAACTGAATGGTGAAAGTAGTGGTTATTGTTTGGTTGCATTGGCAAAGCAACATTTTGGGTTTGTCCAGCACCAAATTGCATCCCCGTGCTCGGCATGTTGGACCTTGCCAGAAGTAATGGGTTCAAACCTGTTGCCCGTTTAACTTGATCTTCCGCCATTTTGACCTGGAAATTTTGACTAGTATCACCTCAAAAATTCGGTAGATAACAGAGAAACTCAGCAATGACAAGGCACCACTAAAAATTCAGAAAGTAAAATAATGAAAAAAAGGCGTGCACATCAATATTCCACCGGCATTTCGCACTTCATGTTTCTAAATCTGAACAAATTATTAAGCAAAAGAGAAGAGAAGTCGATACCTTTGTGCGTAAGGTCTCAATATTAGCATTCAAAATTCTATTGTCAACAGAAGCATCCTCACACTTCTTGTTTATGTCTGTTAAGCGCGTCAGCAAAGTTGTGCGTTCATCTCTCAGCTGACCAACCTATTAGAAACCAATTAACTCAATCGTGAGAAAAAATGATTAAGATGAAGCAAGAAATTACATGAAAAAAGGCATCACGCTGGACCTGAGTTTCAAGTTCATTCAACTGTGCCTGTTTCCTTCTTCTTGAACGTCTGGCCGACTCTCGATTTGAGAGCATCCTGATTCACAACAAGATATCAGCATTTGCATTAAAAAGCAGCCATATGCTTTTTTTTAGCAGCATTCGATAATTCTAATTAATTGAATATAACCTAAATTGTGGTAGAATTTGTAACACATGAAACTTAGAAAATGACGACTCCACGTCAGTCATGCTCTCAAACGCAAAAATCAGTTCAAGAAAGTCAAACTAGTCAATAAAAGCCAAGAAAGAATAGCAGCTAGCCCAGGTAGCCCTTACAAAAAGGTTTACAAGGCCGTGCATGATTCTGGAAGTGTTATAATCAATTTGCTTCCTACTCTTTCATCCAAAATGACATTCTGCTCACGATAAATAATAACAAAAACAGACTGGGTACTTTGGGCAATTACTTTATAAAAAGGAAAAACTAAGCAAGCAAAATTTGCGTATAGGCATACTCAACCAAACAAATCAAGAAAAGAGGCAGTCAAAATAAGAAGCTACAATCACCTCCTTGCACGTTTTTCATCAGAAGGGCCTAGCGCTCCATCAAGTTCATCATCATCTGAATCTTCTCTTGAAGATCCACTAGTAGTTTGTCGCACTTGTACCTCTTGTTTTTTCTGCACAGTAGGCAATGCTGGAATGCTACGCGATCCATCATCCCCCTCACTTGGTGACTTTGAAATTTCAGGGATGTTAAGCCCATTGCCTGTGATAGGCAAAAGAAAGGCATGGCATCAAATTCAAATGAGCAAAAAAGCTAAAGAGAAAAATACCATTAAATGGAAGCACATTTTTGCGGCAACCATCAATATTGGACCCTATGGGAAAACAGCCCATAAAATGAGCCCACAACTTCCCAACAATTGCATTA
>CAOJBJ011870427.1:0-19737 GCA_948291685.1 Euphorbia celastroides | reverse complement strand
TTACATATATGAATAATTAAGAAAGATATGAGCAAGAATGCATTACAAGTGACGAAGTCAGAGGCTTCTTATTTGCCAATACAATGCAACGTAAAACAAGATGGGAAGAAGAGGTATGCGCTTCATTTGTTGCTTATCTCTTTCAATTTTTCTTTCTTCAACCAAAACCTTCTGTATTGAAAGGGGATTTTATTTTGGGTTACAAAACTGATATTGCAAATTGGGGGATTTTATTTTCGAGAATTTCGCCGAGAAATTAAGGACGGAAAATTGTAAGGGATCAATAAAAAGCGAGAAAGAGAGGAGAGATTCTCAGCATACCTGAAGAATTGGAAGAGAAATGGCGAAACGGCGACGGCGGTAACCTTCAAGCGACTCGATTGGGTTTCTATTGCTTGTCAGTTTTGGAGACTGCCGTTCTAAATTCGCCGGAGACGGAAAGGGATGGGCATTTTCCGACCAATTTCCCGGCGAAGTTGGTGGAGAGGTGGCCACGGGGTTGACGGAGATGGCGGGGAGATATTACTTTTTGGTCTGAGTTTGGGGGAAGGGGCGAGAGGTTGGGGATTAGAATTTTTGGATTTTATTTTTTTTAAAAACAGTGCCACATGGCATAGTTTAATTGATTGGAAAAATCTAGATGAGGTGGCGGTTGAGTGTGCTACACGCTTGAATACAGTTGGGAAAGTGGTGTGAAGGTCTTCAACTGCACCACTTTTTTAAAGTTTGGACCCTTAATTGTAAAATCAGGTATAGTTTAGGCTCTTAATAGGGTATTAGGTCTTTCAAAATTTGTAATTAGATTCTTGAGAAATTCACAGGCTAATCAAACTTTTCAAATTATTTACATAAAACACCTTTATTCAATTTATTCTCATTGAGTATCATTCCTAAAACCTAATTTTCATCCAATACGTTCTTACAACAAAAGCCGTCTCTCTTCTCTTCTCAACACCTCACTTCAGTTTCTCCTCAAAAATCCCGACACCACCAACTGTCACCGTTGAAGCCCCGCCGCCGAAGTTCGTCTCCATCTACACCCCTGAAGTCACTGAAATTCCTCTTCGTCGAAGCCCATTGACCCCCCCCCCCCCCCTAGTTTTCCTGTCAAATCCCTGTTGCTGCCCAGATTTCGCTTCGTCGCCACCAAATTTGCCGTCGTCACTTGAATCGTTGCGGCCAATTTTCGAACCACCGTCGTTTCCACCACTGTCACTTTGAACCAACGGGTGTGTGTTTTTGGAAATCACGTTTCCGACCTGCATGTGTTGTTGGAATCCATCTCAATGAATTTGTGTTTTTGGAAGGAACTAGGCGTTGATTTGCATTTGATTTCAAGATTTTCCCTATTGAACGAGGATTATGGAAGGAAATTTCAAAAATCTGTAAAACCTAATTGAGGAGAAAGAAAGGATCTGGGGGAAATGGAAAATAGTCAATTTTTAGTATTTTTTTTTATTGCGTGTCTTTCCTATTCATATGCCGCTGCTATACAAATATAGCATTTAGAAATCATTTTTGGAGTGGTGGTCCTTGTATTGAACTTTGGAGCTTAAATGGTTGTGAATCCTGCGATTTGATTAAGTTTTGCTTTATCGATTTGTGTTATATTAGTCTTATATCTTGGATATATCTTAGATATATCTTGTTAGTTTTGAAGCATTTTAGAACATGTTAGGTGTAATTATTTTAGCTGTTTGGTCAGTGGATGGTATGGTTTTGCTAGACTGTGTGTTTTGCTCAAATCTATGTTTCATATTGGTTATACCATGTAAGTTACCTTAGATTCTTCCAATCTAATAGAAAAGTGGTAAAACTTTGGCACTATATGTCAATTTCTGAATGTGAAGTAAAAATAAATGAATTTTTGAAAGTTAAAGACTCACAAAAATTTATCTTGTAAAGTTGTAATGCATTACAACGGCCAAGAGATATATATATTATCCCATATTAGGATTTCAAAAGTACCAAAAAATACACTGCACGTTAAAAGACTCAATAAAAGTAGTTGACATTTGAGATCTATATGTTTTTAGTTTATTTATCATGTGATAATTTCTAGTATTGCTTTGTAAAAAACTAATGTAATCAAGAAAATACTGTAAATTATAATTTCTAAGTAGTGTTTGAAGATTGACATAAATGTATATTTTTGTTTCATTTTTTAAACGTACTTTCATGTTATAGATGATGTGTTGCACTCAACGCGCTCTAAAGTTTCTTCCACTATGGGATTATTGCATAAAGTTTGAATTTTTTGAGCCAAATTTGATGGAGAAAGAAATTTAAACTCTTTCGAGGCCTACTAAATTTCTAAACACTCAAAGGTTACAAGATGCATCTTTAGCTAATTAAAAGATTGAAAATTGTTCCCAATCAAATGAAATGGTTCGTTGTAAACTTTTAATAGAAGACAATGATGAGAAGTTTATTAGTTTTAATCATGTATCATCAGATTGATATTTGCTAACCTTCTTGATAGCTACAATATAGATAAATGGGACATACATTGCAGATATAAATTGATTACACAATCCAATTGCATTGTCCATCAATTAGCAATCTAATTCTAACTTATTCTCCTCGACTTTCGTAATTTTGTTAACTAACTGAGATAAGCTATTACACAATTATTCATGATTAAGATAAAATAATTAGTTTAATTACCCTAAATTAACGATTAGATTAGGGCACATATAGAAGTCAGTAACTATCATACTAATCAAACGTTGATGTAAATGCTTATCCTATCCTAATCATATATAACAATGAAAATTACAACAGATTCATTTGTACTTGTAAACTCAATATCAAGAATAACCCATTTTGGAGTGATACATCCAGAGCACCAAAGCTACTTTATGATATATAAACTTTTCTAATTTTTAGTTAAAAGGTTCCGTTACTTAGTCAATTCATCCAAAGCAACACATTACACAACCCATTTCTCTTCCAATATTTTTCTTTAAATTAATAAACAAATTCAAATTTCCTAGAACCCTATTGGGCATAAAATTGATCTAATTTCCCGCAATGGCCACAGAAGGAAACAACATTTTATTGCCAATAATTTGTCTTCTACCGTTAGTATATCTAATCCTTAAACACTACTTAAAGCCTTCAATTCCTCCAGGCCCCTTTCAGTGGCCAATTATAGGCAATTTACTCCAAGTAGGAAGCAGCCCCCATTTATCTCTAACCCGATTTTCCAAAATGTACGGCCCACTTTTCTCCATCAAACTGGGAACTCAACTAGTTGTTGTCGGATCCTCTCCATCCGCCGCCGTTGAGATCCTAAAAAAACATGACACAATTCTGTCGGGACGATATGTTCCACACGTGGCGCCCACCAAGAGTCCTCAACTTAACAAGCTGTCCCTTGGATGGATTGTTGAATGCAATGAAAGATGGAAAAATTTGCGCACAATTTGTAAGACTGAGCTTTTCTCTTCAAAAGCTTTGGAATCTCAAGCTTTTACAAGAGAAGCAAAAGCGATGGAAATGGTTGAGTTTATAAGAAGATTTGAAGGGAAAGAAGTGAAAGTCAAAGAAATTGCAATGGTGACGGTTTTTAATATGCTGAGTTGCATTTTGGTGTCAAGAAATCTTATGATGTTGGATGGAAAAGAAGAAAATGGAGATGGAAATATGAAATGGGTTTTGAATAGGATATTGGAGGTTGCTTCAACTCCTAATTTGTCTGATTTTTATCCAATTTTGGGGAGGTTTGATTTGCAGGGATTGCAGAAGAAAATTAAGGATTTGCACCAAAAATGTTTTGAGATTTTTGAAGGAATTGTTGAAGAAAGAAGAAAGAGCGAAAAACAAATAGGACGTGATTTGGTCCCAAAAGACTTTCTTGATGCTCTCATCACTAATGGTTCCACCAATGATCAAATAAATGTCCTGCTTATGGTATGTTTTCTCTGTTTTCCCAAGCCTAGTTTGAAGTTCATTTGGTATGCTATAACACAAGGAGATGATTTGTAATCAAGAATACAGTGAAAGTAAAGTTGAACTAGAATAGGCAGGTAAAATGTTCCATAATAGATCTAAATAGTTTTAATGCATCATTAGCTTCATGAATTTACCTTGAATAGCGTACTGCACTCTAACCTTTAAAATGCTTTCGAAAGTCCTATAAACTTGTAAAAAGCGCACATGTTTACTCCCTATAAGCCACATGTCAACTTCTAGTTGAAGAGAGAAATTAAAAAAAAAAGATGATATTTTTAAAGAATAGAAAACGACTAGAAGCTGACATGTGATGTTTGAAAGGCCAAACAAGTTTTTAGTTTAAGAGGGTAGTGCCGAACATTTTAAAGATAAGGGGCACTTGTTCCAAGTTCAATGGCGTACTAAAGTACAAATAACGTCAAATGCATAGGTCAAATGATATTGAGTCTAAAGGAAATCTAACATTTAGGTCCCTTGTATTGATTTCAGGAGCTTCAATCAGCTGGAACAGACACAAGTAGCAACACAATTGAATGGACAATGGCAGAACTCATCAAAAACCCTGAATGCCTGAAGAAAGTTGAAGAAGAAATTGCAACACAAGTTAACGGCAACTTACTAAAAGAATCACACATTTTAAATTTTAAGTATCTTGAAGCTTGTGTTAAAGAAACCTTAAGGTTGCATCCTCCAGGGCCATTTCTACTTCCTCATCGTGCCTCCGGCACGTGTCAAGTGATGAATTTTACCATTCCTAAGGATACTCAAGTTCTGGTGAATTTCTGGGCAATTGGTAGAGACCCTAAATATTGGGAGGATCCTTTGACGTTTAAGCCGGAAAGGTTTTTGAAATCAAATTTGGATTTTAAAGGTTATGACTTTGAGTTCATACCCTTTGGTTCGGGACGAAGAATTTGCCCTGGTTTGCCTATGGCCGCTAAGCAAGTTGCTCTAGTTGTTGCTTACTTGATTCATTACTTTAAATGGTCTGTTCCCAATGGAATTGATTTGAATATGAATGAGAAATATGGTTTGACTTTGAGGATGGAACAACCTTTACTTCTCATTCCTCAAGTTAAAGAATGAAAGACAAATCATGAAATCTTACTTCATCATTGATCTGTAATAATCTTGATGTTTTTCAAGCAATTGTTCATTTTTTCTTAACCATTTGTTTTTGTTTATTGAATCCAAAGACAAGACCGGAATATGCACGAATGAACAAAAAATGGTGAGTCTACCACAAAAAGTTTCAGGAATGACAAAACAACAGAATTATTACATCAATACATATAAAGAATGAAAAAGCAAATAAAACATTCCAAGTTATGCAGAAACCGAGAAATCTGAAATGCAATGCTAAAAACTAAAGTTGTTAGCGGATTTAAGGCGAGAAAGGGAACCTTGATTGAGTCCATTACCGAAACTTTTCCATATCAATTTTCACTCTACTTGATCAAGTCGCTGAGTTCCAGCTTTTGCTTGATCACTTCCTCGGTCACGATCTCAATTCGGTTAAGGCTTCGAGTTCTTGGCCAACAGTGGAGAAGAATGAAGGTTCTTTTTACAATTCAACACTGAAGATGATTTATATTCTCGAAGTAGGGCAGGTTAGCAATTGTTTTCTCACACTTGTATTTTTAATTTGTAAGTATGAAAGACAAATGTAACGAAATAAAATGAGATGGCTCAATGTAATTTCTGGAAATGGCTGCTACAAAACACAAGTACGTAAACACTTGTGGTGGCCCATTTTGTAAATGGTGACATCCATGCTTTCAAAAAAGGAAACAATGGTGCATCAAGTGCTAATAACTGCATATACCTTACCAAACTTGACCGCACATGCTAATCTTTTTATCCATTAGCCCGAGTAGAAATGCTATTCAATAGCTTGCCATCCTTAATTACCATAATATGTAAATAAAAAACCCACCATAAAACCATTGGAGCCCCCAATTCAACAAATTCCGGTCACAGGTTAACAGCCCCTGTACAATGTTCAATGCATTCAATCACCCCAAATTTGGTATGCAAACAGTACAAGAGCCTCTCGTAACTTTCTCCTTCCAATCTCTCAAGGATCTAATTTCCATAATCTAAATAAAGTTAATACATTTCTATATTAACTCTAAAAATAAGGCTTCCTGTTTACTTGTTAAGCCCAGTTCATTCAGTGTCAGTGCATTTTCTTCATCACCGAAAGCGCGCCTTGGGTAAGGTCTCACCTGTAAAAGCAGATATAGCATGTCAGCTCCACTTCTAGTGTTCCATAAACTTACATATGGACATAATAATATAGAAAATAGATGATGAATTACCAGTCTAAAAGAACCAGGCTTGACTGCCCGACCAATATCTATGAAGTCGAAAAGGGACTGCAAGCAAATCATATATATCATTAAGTTGTGTGATGTTGAGAGTAATGGTATAAAAACAAAGTTATTCTTTCAGCATAACTTACCTTCAAGTAATTCGACTTCAGAAAACGGCGACCACGTCTGGTGCCATCAGGCATCCTAACTAATAAAGTCACGGCATTCTCATCATTGGGCTCAGGTTCTGGAGGCAAAGAGGCTTCTTTGGCTGCCAACTGTCTTTCCAACTCCTGCCAGGAGAAGCATAGAAAACAATTAACATTAACAAACGCCTTCAAATTACTCGGGTCCAGTCGAAATTTGAAAACCTCACCTGCTCTTGCTCCAACTTCCTGAGAGATTCTGTCTCTTTTCTCTTTTCTTCTTCTGCAGCAGCTTCAGCTTCCTCCATGGCCTTCAGTTCTTTTTCTCTATCAGCTGCCAATGCAGCCAGATACTCATCATCCTGCACCGCCAAGTGCATAATTCTGTCACAAGACTATTATTACTCATTGAAACATCTGAAATTTCATTTCCTGGTAAACTAGAAGTGGAACCTGTTGTTCACGGATCAAGCGCTGAGCTTGCAAGGATGGTGATGGAGGGGGAGGCGCAGGTCTAGGATACGAGTTTCCTTGAGTTTGCATGAAGTGGTGCGGTGCATATGGAAAGTGATAGCCAGTGCCTTCAGGGACTCCACCAAACATGGCAGCCTCCAGCATCACAGCTTCATCGTGTTCCAAAGAAGAGATGCCTCCCCACTACGGTTTGTCAAACAGAAAGCAGTTAAGTTGACAAAATATTCAAATCTATTAGATATTGGGACTCCATATGACCATATGAGAATCTATGAAAAGAAAAACCTCAGACGGAAAGGCAGTTCCATCGTTCTGCCTGGGACTAGATGGTGGACTAGCTTCAACAACTCCAGGTTCTCTAGCAGATTCCATTGAGCTCGAAGGTATGTGTCTTGATCTATGCCTGACAAGAGGCTGCTCCTCCACATCATCAGATTCATCTTGAGTAGATAAGTTAACAGCCCTCAACCTAGATCAGATTCAAAGAAATTTGTCAATTTTCTTAACTTCAAAAGTGGCTAACCTAACATGAAAAAGTAGGTGTATTTAAACTTTCTGGGGCCATCATTTTAGGAGAATTCCAAGGCATTGGTTACAACAACAAAAGAAAATACCATATTTACAAGCAACCAGTAACAAATACCTCCCATTTGGCATCGGTGATGTGCCCAGTACCACTTCCTCAGACTTAGAAGCCCCAGCTTCAGATGATCCAAATTCTCCCCCCAGCTCCTGCAATGCTTTCTGTCGCTCCAGTGCCTGGGTTCATTTCCAAGTTAATTGAGTCAATGTTTCCTATAAGTTCACTACCAACAAAATAATAACTCTTTTTCCTGTGTGGACTGGGTGGACAGAGAAGGTGTTCAAGGGGATTACATTTAGAAAAATTGAGAATATTCAACCCATAAGGGTACCCTAGCTCCTAATGCACAAGGCTCAATAAATGTAGGTTTTCATGGCTTAGACTAGAATTGACATCGACATAGAAACATCGAGGCTAATGGAGGCCTCTCCACCTGAGCAAGCAAGTAAACAAGCATATCCTTAAGGAAAATGGATCTGCCAATATCATTCAATTCGGCTGCTACTACAATTATAAATTGACTTGTGAAGCTTAACTTATACACCATTAAACCAAAAAGAAAACCACAGAAACCAACATCCAACAGAATTTTGAACATTTTACCATTACAGCATACATGCAGTGTCATACACAAAGTAGTAAACGCCATAATCTCATGCATTGCACACACCAAAGGAGTATTTGGGTTAGCTCACCTCAGCCTCTAGCTTTGAGGCCTCTATGGCAGCTCTAATCATCTCTTCTTCTATATCATTGCCATAATCTGGCGGATTATCCAGTTCAGGAGCGCTGGGGATAGTATTTCTATTTCTAGCACTGGCAGCAGAAAAATCATCTCTCTGCTCCCTCTGCGGCAGACTGCTTCCAGTTGACACAGCAGGAAAATCATCATCATCCTTATCAATTATGACAGTACCACGTAAGCCTGGGTCTCGAGAATGTTCAGTATCAGTTACATCCTCAATGACTGGAGTTTGCCCTGAATGGCCAGACACGTCACTGCCATCTTTGACATCAATAGGTATCTCTCTCTTCTCTCTAGGGTGTGAAACAAAAGGAGCGCCGCTTGAAAAATCAGAACCCCCAACAAATACATTTCTATGAAAGCGAGGATCAAGGAGCGAGAATGGGTTCATCGCATTAGACTCGGGCAACAATGACAGAGGATTTCTCCTAGGCACAACTTCAGTTGGATCATCTATATCCATTAGATCGCCTTGGGAAGGGACAATAGAAGTTTCTTGCACACTGAGCAAGAGAAAATAAAATTCAAATAGTTTGTCACTAAACTTGCAGGATGAATCGCTAAAATTAAGAGGACAAGAATAAATGGAATGCAATACAACAGAATCACTAACTTGCTTCTATCCCCCTCACTGAAATGTGCATTTATGGCTGCATTGAGATCGCCATGGTGCTCCTAACAAAATAAAAAACTGCGTTAGAAGTGCGATAAGTTATCTTCTTAAGCAATGGTTTTACATTAAATTTTCAAGTGAATTAGACCTGACAATATAAACTTGCCAATGCTTTTGAAAAGCGGTAGGCGCCTCTAACACAATAGACCTCAATATAGATTAATGCGAGAAGTTGCATCATTAAACAAGCATACATATAAAGGAAGATAGCGCAGCAAATTTCTTAAAACTAGGATCAGCATTTCCAACGAAACAGATATTTTTGCTATGCAATGATATCTATAACCAGCTATCTATTCCTTATTAAATATCTATCTTATAAGTCGCAATAACACTCAGAGCCATAATAATGCTTTTACCATGAATTTTCTTTCAAATAGTTTGCTTCAAAACTACACCTTCCAACATTATAAGAATGGAGGAAAGGAATAAGCTATGATACATGGACGCGACAAGTGGTCATTTCAGACTTAGAAACTATGGAAACATTAAGGCTCATCAAACACCATGAACAAACTTCTAATAACACTGACCTATAAATGAATATTAGAATCATATTAACTTCTTTAAGCAGAAACTTTCACTAGAGGATTAAATTGCCAAATGCTTGAACTATTGTACATACAATCCTATTTATCTTGAAAGTAAACAGAATTGATACAGCACAGACCTAATTCACTCTAAATATACTCAATATTTCTGTCAAGGTGAATATTAATAACATATTTCTTATTTGTTTGGTTGATGTAATAAAAAAGAACAAAATAGCTTGTCCTTATCAAGGTGCTAGGCAAAGCGCAGGCGATAGGGGGTCAAAGAGCTAAGCAGACTACCTAAAAAATTATAAAAATTGAGATAAGTTTCAAACCATAAAAGCAAAATAAAATGTTTACCATATGAATAGTTAACTCATTTATCCAAAACATTATAATAATAATAATTCCAAGTAACCTAAACATTGTTGTGAGATACTCAATTCATCAATCATCAAATTCATCATCAAGCTCAACATATTCCTCATGGACATTGCAATCATTCTCATACTATTTGTCTAGCATTATCTCCTCCCACTCCTACATTGATCTCGTTGAGCTTAATCTTCATCATCTTACAAGATTGTGATGTCTTTCCTTTGTCTTGAACTTTGGCTGTTCACCCTCGTGTTAATACAATAGTAGGCCAGAAAATAAAACACAAAAAAGAGCAGAAAAAAAACAAAGTTGAAGAGAAAACAGAAGATGTAATGTGGAGATTATTCGGCATTTATGTTTTCTAATAAAACCAGTGATTAGTATTCAGTTTAGATTTTAAAATCGGTAATACATAAATATGGTTTTACTAATTTTGAATAGGTATCATATACCTAAAGATGTTTAGGCTTCTAATAGATTTGAATAGATATTAAATACTTCAAAAAATCCTTGAATTTAACGTTAAAGCGCTTGGCTTGCGCCTGCCACGCCCCGCAACCCAACCATGTGCACCGTCTAGCAGGAAACTATAGGCTGGCCAATGACAACACTTAATTACAATAAATTGTCACGCATGGAATGACTAGTCCAGGAGAGGTGGAATACACATTATTTTTATTTCAAATAGGAATAACTATTCCATAAGTAGTGGATTACCAACTCTTTTCTTCAAATGACCATCATTACATACAATACAATGGCCATCACTTTTCACGTTCTTCCAGTCATGTTTATTTTATTCCTATTCGGGAACGAAACATCACCCACTAATTTAACTCACATCGAGCCAACAGTTAAGGTAGAATGAATACACTTGAGAACAAGTACAAAAACAGAGATTCAGGAGGAATCCCATCTGCCAATAAAGTGGTGAAACCCAGACAAACAGAGCCCACAAAATACTCAAAGGTGCAAAAAGTATCATCACAGCTGCATGAATGTAGCATACAGGCACGACGTGAGTGGTTTCATGATTATGAATGCTGTAAATGAATAATGAGCCACGTCCAGCAGCAACTCATCACATAAAGTTCTACTCTAAACGCAAAGTCAATTAATTTGACCCGAAGAAATCTACATCAGCTTCAATCCAAACTTTCCGATTCTGAATTAAAAACAGTAACTAAAAAATCTTAAACCTAAGCATCGATTCAAACATAAACTAGTCACTCCAAAGGAATGCCTTCAGCGACGCACAATCAATTATGCTAATGCCACATCGAAAAAATATGATACAAAAAGGGAATTGAGGAATCGAAAGAGCAAGAAGAACAATAAAACCTGGAGATTTAGAAGGGCAGTAGCTTCAGAGGCGCCCGTGATGCTCGTGAAAGTATCGATGACTTCCTGATTAGGTGTGTCCATCTTTTGGGAGAAATTGAAGCGAAAAGGCAGTGGGAAATAGTGTTTAATATGATAGAAAGGGGGGAAATACAGTGAATTTGTAGAGGAAAATGTAAAGAAGAGAGGTTGTAAAGCAGAAGGGAGGAGAATGTGCGATAGCAGACGGTGAAGAGAGAAGGTTGAAGAAGGAGATTGGAGTCTGTTCAATACGCCACGCTTCCAGTTGATGGATTTGGGCTTTTCTACCATCAACACCTGACTTGATAAACAAGTCTCAACTCAACACCCTCTATTTTATTATTTACCATACTTATTTATATACTTATATGATCTTGCTTTTGCCTTCCTCTTAACAAATCATCTCAACAATTATTATATACTAATTTTTTTTTTCGTCATCCGCTACCTCCGATTTAAATTGAAAAAATATCTTTCAAGTTTGTTGAAAGAGTTTCTTTAAATATATTTAATTATCCTACAAATACAATACATAAAAAGTACAATAAGTAAAATCCATGTGAAGCTAATTAACTGAATTTTTATAATTTATTTTATCGATTAACTAAAAATAATTTATTATCATCGATAAAAAAAAAAGTCTCCTGAAATGTATAAAGGCAAAGCTCAACAAGCCAAAAACATGAAATCCTAACATAACTAAAATACCTTAATAAAATTATTATTTCGGATTAAAATTGGAGCATCTTGATCCAACAGCAAATATAACCAAACATATCTTCATCTTATGCAGGGATGTTAATTGGGTGGGGACCATCCGAAAATCGCGGGGATCCGAACCAATAAATGTGGAGAAAAACCGAAATTTCTAACCGTACGAGCGGGGTTGGGGTGAGTTTATGCCCCGTAAAAAATTTTGGGTGGGTATAGATCCGCATCATATTTCTTTACATGTATAAATAAATTTATTTGATATTATTATAAAAAAACCAACTCAATAAACTCATATAATCCATTTATTATTAATTAGAATAATAGATTTATAAATACTCATTAGATATAAATCTTTAAATCTAATCTTTTCTCCAATCTCAAGCATCTTTTGACCTCAATACATCTTCCGTAAGTCATCTTTTATTTTTGTAATATTTCCATTTGATTTACAAATTGATAGCGTGTCAAACCACCAAAATAAAACCCTGCAAGAAAATAAAGTAGTTAGTGGCAAGCAGGGGTCGAATCCACGAGGAGCAGTAGAACTCCACAAAGATCCCTATCGAATGACTAGAATGTGATCGAGAGTTATCTTAAGTATTAGTGAGAGGAAGCAAGTAAAACTAAATTGCAATAATAAATAAATAGACCAAGACGACTTAGCCGATGCAAGTGGTATGTGTTCGTTGTCGTGATCCCTAGAATCGAGATTAGAGCACACCGAGACCTCGATACCGTAACTTCGTTAGTTCCTCGTTGTGTACCGTGATCCTACTTTGCGCTATGACCATGATCTTACCCTTCGTATGTGCCTCCCGACTTCGCGTTCTAAGGAGTCTACTGTTAGGTAGGTTTACGAACTAGAAGAACCTGAAACTCCAATCAGCGGGTAATTCGACGCTTATCCCTAGTCCCAATGAACCCGTTGTCATGGCACAATTACGAATGCTAAGACTGGATCTACTCTCGGTGACTGATATAACCGTATCCCTCCATACTCACACAATTACGGATGCAGGTACCGGGATGTTGGTGAGACGTAAGGCTTACCTTAGGCTGATCAGACCTTCAGCGGGACCTCGTTTGTGTACTGGGACTTGCGATTTAGTCTCGGTGTGAATTTTTGTATTCGAGCTTCATCCTCACACGTATCACAATCTCATACTACCCTTACATGGCCGAGTCTAAACTAACCTAAATGAGCATGATGAAAGTAAAGTGCATAAAGAGTAAAGAAGACATGAAAACTAAATTGCAATTGAAGTAAAGAACACAAAATATAAATTGCAAGAATGAAGAATAATAAACTAAATTGCATAAATTAATTGAAAGCTTGAATGTAATTAACAATAAATCAAAGAGCATAAAAATAAATCTAAACTAAAACTAAACCTAAAACTAAAACCCTAATCTAAAAGAGAGCATGGCCGTCACCCCCCTCTCAGCTCCTTAAATAGGGCTGCTACTGCCATAATGATAGAGGTCTTTCCAGAATAGGAGTCTTTGTCTTGCTTGCTAAGATTGAGATCTCTTTCTTAATTAGAACCCTTCTTTAGGAAGTTTTCTCTCCATAAATGATTTGAATTCCTTTTTGGAAAAGGAAAGGAATCAAAATTAATAAGAGGCTTCTTTTATTAGAATTCTTTGCCTTCTGGAACAGTAAATGCGTCCTCGGATTATGTGATCGCATTGAGATCTCGGTGGCGTCTGCACCGTGATCTCGGTGATTGCGGTAAGCACACTTTGACTGTTTTGCTCTTGCTGAGCTCTGACTCCAGGTCATATATTCGTCCTCTTCCGCGTATAAGTCACCATGACTGCTTCCGGTTCTCGTTGAAGGCATCGGGACTGCTACTACTCTCGGTGGATCATCAGGACTCCATTGGTCTCAACAATTTTGGCTACGGAACCACAAAATCATCCTTTTCTCATACATACATCATCGGGACTGAGGTGCGTCCACCGAGGTCACGAAGCGTCTTACCGAGATCTTGGTAAAATGCTCTAAATAAGCTCCAAATCCGTAAGTATTTACCAAATCACTATGAAGACCTGAAATAGGAAAAAACATAGTAATAGCGTCCTAATATGATGAAAACAAGTCACGGTGACTAAGAAAATGCACACCAAAAGATGTCAATTTAACACCTCATCACAAATAGTTTTAGTGAGTAATTTATTTTATCTATATACAAGGTTATATTTTCTCCACAAACTCACTGAGATAAACTTTAAGAACATTTAGGATGTTGTTGTCCTAAATTTAATTTGAACTTTTTCTGGGCATTTCCATGATTATTTATAATGTTGCTATATGATGGATTATTATTTCTAGTGTGTGATTTATTTAGTTATTTTAACTTTTTTCGAAAAATATCATTTTTAAGATTTGGGTGGAGATTCTCAGAAACCATGCGAGTTCGGAATGGATGTAAAAATTTTCCCGATATATTAAATGGGGAATCCCCAAAACTGCAACTGAAAATATTAAGTCGGGGATGAAAATTGCATTAACCGGACCAAACTCGCACCGTTGACATCCATACATACCATATTACTTCACCGTTCTGCATCGCTTATCCCAATTTAATAAAACACAACTGAATGTGTGATATCTGGTGAGCTTTTCACTGCTTCCTGAAAGATCAAAACTAATAGTATGTTAGAATGGTCCCAGGCTTGGACTATAGTCTTAATTAGACAACAGTAAGCCTATTGTTTGAAACATGAAGAGAACTATATGTAATAATGTGTGATGTTGGCTTTTGTGAGAATTGGGATTTATCTTTAGTATTGGGGAGTGGGTGGTTTGACTCTTGACCCATGAACCAGCTTTGGAATGGGCCAACCCTAAAGGTAGCTTAGGGTCCAAATGTCAGTGCGGTGTTTCAATTAAAGGCTCAATTGTCGAAAACTCATTATATTTGATACGTGCATGAATAATTGAATATAATGAACTTGATTGGGGTTCAAGCTTTTTCCATTACCAGCCAAGGCCTTGGATGAGTTACATGAGTTGCCCTGCTATTGGTTTATTGCACTAGGTATAGCATGCCTAAATTAGGGGGAATTGAGATTGGTTTTTGGTATTTTCAGAGTTAGCTGCCACTGTGTTAGCCGACCATTTTGGTGTTATCTTATGCATGGTCAAAGTTAATTACACATTAAGAGGCTTACGTGTGCAAATAGCTGGCGGCTTTACATATAAAAAGTTTTTTGTTCTTTCATTAAATTTATCACAACTCATATCCATCTTTTAAGATAAATGCATACATGTAGCATTCACGCTTTGATCATTTTCAGTTATATCGGTAATGTTTTATCAAAAGTGTTTTGTAAACACTTTAATATATAAAAGAACAAGTTAACAATTTCTATTCTAAGAGAGTCAGAGAAAGGAAGTCATGTAATGAAATGGATAAATGCAAAGTTAGGTTGTTTGGCTCCTTGCTACCATGAGACAGGTAGGACCCTATTGCTCTTGAGTCCTGAATCTAGTGCAACACATATTATACATTCCAATGGAGTTCACAGTAACCTACCTACGTTACATTGAAAGCTCAGTTCGTGGCTCAATGGCACGCTGTTTCATTCAACAACATTGCTTTCCTAATGAACAGTCTAGAAGAATAACAGTTCACTCAGGGCTGTATTCTTCTACTCTGCCACCCTATATAATCACCTCCTGAAGGTCGCTCAATGTATTCCAGAACCTCCACATCACTAAAACTTTTCATTCCTCGTACTTAATCAAGCTCTTGTTAAAATGTGGGTTTTCTGTTTTGTCACATTGATCATATTAAGTATGACACATTGGGTTTACAAGTGGAGACATCCCAAATGTAATGGGATACTTCCTCCTGGTTCTATGGGACTACCACTTCTAGGAGAGACCCTTCAGTTCTTTGCTCCCAATACTTCCAATGACGTTTCCTCATTTGTCAAACACAGGATCAAAAGGTAGAACTATGCTCATTTTTTCCTTTAAGTCCTGTTTTTAATCCTCGGTTTTATGCTGTTTTTTTCAGATATGGGCCCATATTCTGTACAAATTTGGTAGGCAGGCCTGTTGTGATATCAACAGACGCAGATCTCAATCATTACATATTTCAACAAGAGGGCAAGCTGTTTGAGAGTTGGTACCCACAAACATTCACCGAAATTTTCGGACAGCAAAATGTGGGTTCACTACATGGGTTAATGTATAAATACCTTAAGAACATGGTGCTGAATCTCTTTGGTCCTGAAAGCCTTAAGAAAGTGCTTCCTGATCTTGAACTGGCAGCTTCTCAGAGATTGCAGCTTTGGTCTCAACAACCCTCTGTCGAGTTGAAAGATGCCACTGCTACTGTAATTTCATCACAAACTCAATCACTTTCGTTTTCTTCGTATATCAAAACCTTTACTAGGAACCTATCTTTGAGAACCTAATAGTAGATTTCAAATTCGCAGATGATATTTGACCTGACTGCAAAAAAGCTGATAAGTTATGATCCAAAGAATTCATCAGAGAACCTAAGAGAGAATTTTGTTGCATTTATCGAAGGGCTAATTTCCTTTCCTTTGAACATACCTGGAACAGCATATCACAAATGTCTACAGGTATAACTGAGGCTACGGCATAACATTTGTTAAGCACATCGGAAGAATTGTTTTTGATTGTTTTGTTTTTGTTTTTCTCAGGGTAGGAAGAATGTGATGAAATTGTTGAAGAACTTGCTTCACGAAAGGCGAGCAAGTCCAAGACAGAATCAGCCATGTGATTTTTTTGACTATGTGCTTGAAGAGCTACAGAAGGAAGGATCAATCCTAACAGAGGCAATAGCTCTGGATTTGATGTTCGTGCTGCTTTTTGCTAGCTTTGAAACTACTTCTTTGGCTATAACTATGGCCATCAAGTTTCTCTCAGACTGCCCCATGGCGCTAAACCAATTAACGGTCTGTAACAATCCTGCATCGTGATTCAGCAACCAGTTAATTTGTTTAAAATCACTCACTCTGTAACTTTCCCCAGGAAGAACACGAAAAAATTTTGGAAAATCGCAAAAAGCTGGACTCTGAAATTACTTGGAAAGAGTATAAATCTATGACATTTACATTTCAGGTGTGTACTAAGCTAAAAGTTAAAAGAAAAATTAGTTTTAAAAAATAATGACTATGAACCAACAATATTGATTTTCAGGTCATTAATGAAACTGTTAGATTGGCAAATATTGTTCCAGGAATCTTCAGGAAAGTGCTCAAGGAAATCCGGTTTAAGGGTATGTACTATGTACCAAGAAAACTACTAAGGGAACCTTGAAATTGAAAATTATGACATGTTTTTTCCAGGTGCAGGATATACAATTCCGGCTGGTTGGGCAGTGATGGTGTGTCCTCCAGCTGTACATTTGAACCCAGAAAAATACGAAGATCCTCTTGCCTTCAATCCATGGCGATGGGAGGTGCTTGCATAACTATTTTGATGCTTTAAATTTCTTCGGTTTATTTCTGGCTTGTGCTAACATGACTATGTGATTCAGGGAAAGGAAACAAATGGAGCATCGAAACATTTTATGGCGTTCGGGGGTGGAATGAGATTTTGTGTGGGAACTGAGTTTACCAAGGTGCAGATGGCTGTGTTTCTTCATTGCTTAGTTACAAAATACAGGTAATTGAATGATGTAAAGAGTTGTGTTTTAATATAGAGAGACAGAAAGGGTAACATTTTTTGTTATTTGTACTTCAGATGGCGAGTGATCAAAGGTGGAAATGTGTTGCGGACTCCTGGCTTACAATTTCCAAGTGGCTTTCACATTCAGCTTGTGGACAAAGAAACAAAGTTAACTTCTAGAAATAGAATTTAGAGAGCTATCAATATTGTAATAGTGAAAGTGGTGAAAAAGAATCTTCTGGTTACCAAATGAATTGTTCTTGTGATTCTGCATTTCTGATTACCGAACGAATTGTTATGACCTATTCGGAGGGCTTTATGTACTTTATTTCCAATATGACAAGATCCCTTCATCTTTGCTTGTTTGCCCACATCAGTGAAGAATGCAAACATATTGTTTTTATGTATACTGAGGAGTGAGGACTTTTATGTTGAAGCTTTTAGAGATGTATACTAAGGACTTTTATGTTGATGCTTTTAGAGATGTATACTAAGGACTTTTATGTTGATGCATAAGACAATAACACACGCATTCAAATGGTTAATTTAATTTCTTTCTGGATTTGAATAAAATTAATTTTATATTTCAAATTTGGCAATGTAATTAGCTATTCAAGATTTTAAAAAAATAGAAAATGTTATATATGATGAGCAGAATTTCATCTATATGGTTTTCAGGTTTAGACTATGATGACTTCATTGTTGGCAAAATAACCAACATACAACAAAGAGAAATTGATTGCCATCAATTTATCATTCCATTGTCCGCAATAAATATAATATATTATACTTATTTTCGTTTACACGTTTATTATTACACAAATCCGGTCTCTTAGTGCCCCGAAACAAGGCCACAGTATGAGAGGTCCGAGATCAAATAGTGCAAATAAAGTTTCCAGAGTATGGGCAAGCGTTACCTCTGGTCACTTGGATAGGCTTGGTTTGTTAGTACCTGATTCTTAGGAACACATCACATTGATTAAAATGTGTCTAATTCTTAGTCGTGTTATAGCGTACAAAAATCTTTAACAAGTTCATAACTAAGCTAAGGCTCTGTGAGATGTATGTTCATTTATCAGTAATCAAGAGTTCGTTCGACTCTGGTTTCTAGAGTTAATAAATCATTTAAAAATGACTTGTTCTTCTTGAATTATGTTCTAAAATATTTGAAGAACATGAATTGACATGTGATCATAAAATGCACTAAAAGTGATTCATTCACATTCCCCAGAAGGATAATTGGGTTATTAAGTTGTCGCTTCAGTCTCGGATTTCTTCAATTGTGAGTAGTAACAAGTATTTGGTGAAACCTGTGAGCGTCATTAATGGAGTAGCAATATATTTGTGCAAAAACTTCACTTCCTACCATATAAATGATGCCCCCTCTCATTTCTGATGTGTTGTTTTAAGTTTATTTGTTAATACCAATACCACATTAATTAGTTGGGACATTAAGAACACTTATTTGCCTCAAAAGACTTTTGTTATTTTGATAGACGATTGGAAACTTTATCCTTTTTTTTCATAAAAAAAAAAAAGAAAAAAAAGTTAACATGGCTGCACTGAAAACTGAACCTAACAATTATTTTGAATTTTTTTCAAAGACAAGATATTAAAGAAAAAAGAGGGAGTACTATTCTATGAGCATTTATGCTCGTATCGTAGCCAAGTATTGTCAAATTCGATATTAAATACAAAGAAAAACATTAAATAAATATCTGTAGAAGTGACAGATATGCTTCATCTCTAAGCTAAAACATTTGTCATATCTTTTCTATCAGTTGATGTATATCGTATCAAAGAAAAATGATACTTGATTCATGAAACGTATCGTAACTATATATTACTTTTGGACAGAGCTAATGGTCTTCAATTTCTGAATGTCATCCATTACATACTTAATTTAAAATTAAAGAAATGAGACCAAAGTCGGTTATTTTGAAATTGAGCTCTATACAAAGATTAATGCAAGTTTGAATATAATTAATGGAGAAGAAAATATTCAGAGAATTGACGCAAGTAAATTTGATGGGGTAAGAAAATATTTAATTAAATACATATTTATCCTCATCCATCAAAGAGCAGTGCCGTTAGATAGTTTGCTGGCGCTGCTTCAAAAATCAAGATCTTGCAAAGGACTACTATTTAGGTGCCAAACATTGCTATGGACAGAAAGACAATACTTCAAAGCTCACTTCACCATG
>CAOJBJ011870324.1:0-10711 GCA_948291685.1 Euphorbia celastroides | reverse complement strand
AGCTATAATGAACAACAAACGACAAACCTTAGTTGTCAAGGGGCAACAGAGCTTGCCAGGCGCAAGGAAGTGTTGGAGCCTAGGAGCAAAGCGCCCTATTGATAATGCTCAGAGAAATCACAAAGGAAATTAAAATAAATTGAATTTTTAGTTTTTCTTCTCTAATTCAATTATTTTCTTTTCTTCCCTAAACTCAAAAATTACCTAAATCCTTACCTTTTATATGAGAGGAGTCTGGCTGGCTCCTAGGCTAATACTATGAGGCGAACATATAATAAGGAAAAGCAGAATGAGACTTCGAAGTTCAAGAATAAGCTGAACCAAGCTAAATCAACCAGTGAACTCTACTTGAGAGTTGAGACAAGCTTGGTAGAGATCCATATTGAGGGACAATATGTTTTTTTTTATGACACTGTTCCAATTCATACGAAAATGGTGACAAATTGATAGATGCAGCATTAGCATTGCTAGTTTCCATAAAAGCATATTTTTCAGTTGGGAAGCTTTGAAAGGATTAAATTGTGCATTTTTTGGTTGTTTGTTGCAGAACCAGGCTACTAAAATTTCTGCGTAGCTGTGGGCTTTAACCATAATCATTTATATGGTTCCTACCACCAGCCACAAAGGTAAAATTGCTCCTACTTACCTTTGGATCTTACAATGTTTAGTCAATCCTCTACAATTCTTCGGAAGAACCTATAGTAGTTAGTGATCTTCCATGGAATAAGAAATGTTAGTTTGAGAGTGTAATCTTACATATAGGATTTTTGGGTTAGAGTGAATCAAGAAACAATTCTAATGAAGGATATTTCATTCGAATTGAATTTGTCTGCAGTTTTTAGGGATCAAGGTAGTGTACCCTGGAATTATTGAATGAGGATGATGTAACTTAGACTTATGAGAAAAACTGGAAAATTCAATGATGGCAATAAAATCTCACATTATTGTCACTTGTATATTTGGTATATCTAATTATGAACTAGATTTGCTAGTTCCTGAACTCATGATCTTTTTGAGTGCATTCGAAATCAATGTTTCTAGAAGAATTTAATTCATTTTGTGGAGAAAATTATAAATATGCGCAAAGGAATTGAATTGAATTCTTACCAAGCAAGCTTAATGTCATGCTAATCGGAGTTGGCTATATGGATTGATCTAAAGCTATAGAGCTTTATCATGAGCTAAATGCTTATCAAGATCGAGCGTGCGCTCATATTTCGTTGGAAAGTTTTTCTAAATGTAAGTTTTGGCCTACTTCTTTTCTGAATTTTTATTTTACATCCTCAAATTTTAACACTTCCTAACTGGGATGTCTATGGGTCTGCAAAGAACATGACACTACCATTTTGATCGTCCTTCTTTCAATTAGTCCCTTCTTTCAATTAGTCTTCAACATGTACAACACCGGTTTGTTGACAAATAAATTTATTTTTAACATGATGCATCTTTGTGTGACCACTCATCCACCAAGCATCCTCATTTATGTTATATTTATCCTTTGAATATGTTGCACTTTAATCAACACTCACTCTCATAAAGCATAACTGGTCTAACTACAGTTCTATACTCTTTCACTTTAAATCTTCTTGTCGCACAAGACACCTATAGCACTCCTGAAATGGTTTTAATGCTAAGGGTTACATCATCATCATCATCAATTACACCATTCTCTTGAAAAACTGAGCCAAAATACTTCAAACATTTGCACTTCAACACAATTGTATCACTTGGTTTTACATTTCCCTTTTCTCCTTTTACTATGCTAAACTTAGAATGTAAATATTCTGTCTTGCTTTTACTTTTTCAGTTAACTCCTCTTATCTTATCAATAAAGTTAAAAACATAACATGCACCATGGGATGTTTTCTTGTGTCTCACTAATTAAGTCATCAATAACTAAAGAAAATAATTATGGACTCAAAACAAATCTCTGACATGAGCATATAGTTATCAGAAATTCACCGATCACTCTTCTCCTAGTTTGTACACCGGTAACTATACAATCGTACATATTTTTATTCAAGTTAGCGTAGTTTACATAAATTCCCTTTTTTAAGATTTCTCGCGAAATTTTATCATAAGCTTTCTCAAGATCTATAAAAACCATATGAGGATCCTTCTTCTACCTATATATGTCCATCAAGCTCCTTGAAAGAAAAATAGCTTCAACCGGAGATCTGCTCAACATCAAACCGAATTATTTCTCTGATGTGATAGTCTTAATATGATACTCAATTACTCTCTCCCAAAGTTTTAACGTATGACTCTTAAGTTTGAGGATCTGCTCAAGATTCATTCTTCTCCCTATATATGTCCATAAAACTCCTTAAAAGAAAAATAGCTTCTACCGGAGATCTACTCAGCATCAAACTGAATTAGTTCTCTGATGTGATGGTCCTAATATGACACTCAATCACTCTCTCCCAAAGTTTTAACGTATGACTCATAAGTTTGATACATCGATAAATGGCACAATATTGTAAATTGTCTTTATTCTTATAGAGAGGGATTAAAGTACTCCTCAACTCTTGGAAGATTTTTCTTTGTCATGTAGATAGTGTTGAATAATTTGGTAAGTCAGATTACTTATTTCTTTTACTTCATTGTGCAAAATTCTTTTTATATAATTAAGATTCCTATCTATTTCCCTTGTCTCAATGGCTATTATCTCATCTCAGCTTCGATCATTGAATAAACTATTATAGTATCTTTGCCATATCTCGTTATCTCCTTATCTCTTGTCAAAATTTGGTTTGTCTCATCCTTAATGCACTTGACTCCTTTCATATCCATACTCCTTTTGTTCCTTAATCGAGCTAGCTTGCATACATCTCTCTCTTTTTCTCTTGTTCCCAATTTTTGATACAAAGTATTGATATATTTACCTTGTGCTTCATTGGCAACTTTTTTAGCCTCATTCTTAACATTTTTGTACTTTTCAAATACATTTTCATTTGAAGTTTCTGAATTGAAATGAATTCTTATGCATACAAAAATGTTGCATGCTTTTTTATAATTTTCCTCACAAAATGAATTAAATTCTTTTACAAAACAAATGGCATACTAGATAAACGTTTCTCTATGGAGTTGTCTTATATCATATCTGTCATATCAAGCGCTGTCAATTTGGCAAATTTGTATAGCTTCGATGCCTTAAAGTTAACAAAAACGTTTAGTTCGGCTCTTCAATGTCACGTGTCTCAATATGAATGAATATGGAAAAGTAAAATTTGTCATATGTGAAAATTCAAACCAATCACAAGCTGACACATGGCATTGAAGAGCTCAAGTATATGTTTTTACCAACTTTAGGATGCTGAAGTGATCATTTTTGCCAAGTTTTGGTTCCTTGGAATGACATTCTCAAGTTCATAGGACTATCTTAAACAATGTGTTAAGTTTGAGATACTTATTGTGTATTCGGTACAAAAACTGAAGATATATGGATATTTGGTTTGTTTGTTACATTCAATACTATTTTATAAGTGAATTCTTAACTCATTTTCATGACTTATTTAAGTTAAAAATGATCTTACGCTATTTTGATATGTACAGCTTTTATCAATTGCGATGCTCTTACCATATCTCTTATGTAGTTTTGAAAATAGAATAAAAGATTTTATAATATATGTTATTTTTACCTTTTCTTTTATGCATAATTTTGGGATCAATATGGTGAATCTTATTGTTGTTGCCTTACAATTAAATGCAATTCCAAAAATATCAAAAAGTATTTACCAACTATGTAATAAGAAATTGGAAAAGTCAAACCAATTTCAACTTAACAGGTAATATTTTGCATTTAAAAAAGTTACAAAATATTCAATTAAATTCCTAATGAGTTTTCCTTTTCATTTCTATCATTTTCTGTAATACAACAAAATACCATTAACACATTTGAAGTTTCTTTCTTCAAATTTCATTTAAATTTCTTGCTCTATTCAAAGCCAAAACTTCAAAGAATTTTAAAAATAAAGAACCGAATATGTAAGAATGTTGCCGGAAAGTTGTCGCATACTTTTTAAAAGTTGAGAGACCTAAAAGACCATATGATAGATGAGAGGGGCAACAGGTTTTGGAAGATAGGTCGGAGATGCAATAATGCATTCGACCATTGTAAATTGAAACATCAAAATTAGGAGATTTGTTATGAGATCACATAAGTTGTTAACCAAAAAAATATATTTATATAAAATTTCAAAAAGAGGGTTACTCAATTTAGAAAAGAGTTGTCATGCAGGAGCATTTCATTCAGAATCTAGGGAAGGTCGTATTCTACGAGGTCATTTGTAGGCAATTATGTTGACATTAGACTTATTCAAGAGGTATGTAAGGATAATTTGTTCAGTCTATTGAGGCTTATCTTTTATATATTATAGTTAAACAAACATATTTTCAAGTAAGTTTACCAAATTTGTTAGAATACAAAAATATGATGAGTTGAATTTAGATCTTAAATCTAAGTTCGAATTGGTGAATCCTTATTTAAATTGTATGTGTACCTATACACTCCATACGTTTTATAAAAATATCAAATTATTCATATTTTATGGTGATTTTATTTTTTTCTTACTTTGCCACCATTATAATTGAATTGACTATCATCCATTAATCCAGTGATAATGATGATATTGAATGGCAAAGTAAGTTTGACTTTAAAAAAAAAAACAAAAACAAAGTCATTATAGCATTCACCTTATCTAATATTAAATGAAGGTCACACCTTATGTTCACACTTTATTAAACTTTGTGATCATGTTATATCAACAAACCACCAAATCTTAAACTGTATATATGAATTATTCAATCTTATGATTCTCTATTGTCACATACTCATCAATATCAATATCAAGTGAATACAGTGTTTCTCAACAAAATCTTATGTCTACTTTTATCTTTAGTCTTGTTATCCATCATTGAGTTCTAACATCTATGGCTGAAACATTTGTAGATTCTTGTAGCACATGTTGATACCGCTTTGATTTTCTTCACCCTATTATCAACATGTGTCACACCAGTCTTTTATTAGATACACTCATTCCTAATTTGATTCATTATTGTATGAATTCTCATCATATAAGCATGTGTGTTATTATTTTAATTATCATAAGCATGTGAATATTATGCACTCTGGCAACATTTATTCGCTTATAAGTTATAACAATGTTGGTTGAACCACGATTTTGTACAAAAAAAATTTCACTTTTACATTTAAATATTTATTGCACAATGTTACTATAGCTCTCCTCTGCTTCTACCATCATACATTAATTTTATAATTTACATCTTCTTCAATCACCATATCCTCTTACAAAATTTTACAAAGATACTTCAAACATTTGAGTTTTGGACAACCGCATAGACTAAAGTACTTGCAAATATACTCTTTCTTACTTCAATGGAGCTTATAACCTTCACTCTTGAAGAATTTCCTCATAATCTAACTTTTTGTTAACTTCTTCTCTTGTTTCATCAATTCATATAATGTCAATCAATCAATTGATATAATGTCATAAACAAGCAACATATATTGTGAAATGTCATCTAATTACTTGATAATTAATTCATCCATAAATAATACAACTATATGTGAGCATAAAGTAGAGCATCGGTGCAAGTCAACTATTATGAGAAATCCCACTTTCATTCTTCATTCAGCTAGTAAACTTATGCACATCGTTTTATATGTGTCCTTTATTAAGTTGATATACCAACAAACAAAATCAATACCTGATTCCCTCGTTAATGCTCTACTCAAAGCAATGTTCATCAATAAAAGTGAGCACAATTCTTATAATATTTTTCCTCAGTGTGATCTTCTATCTACCTTTCCATGTGCTCTTATTATTTATCCTTAAGTTTTCAAAAAATTCCTAATTGTATTATCCTTTGGGTCTTAAACATTACATATTTTCATATCACCTTGATTGTTCATTCGTAATATTCTCAACATCACCACTCTTTTATCAGCTACACTTGTATTGATTCAATAAATTAGATTTTCTAAAGTAACTTTACTCTAAAGTTAGAGAGAGATGGAAACGTAGGTAGTGAGAGAAAGTCCTGTATGCGCTTTTTTTGAAAAGATTATGTTCGGAATTATTCGAAGAATTTTTTACGAAGGAAGAAGAGATTCTTTCTTTGATCTTCCCAAAACTAAAAGTTTCGTGATGGGATGATTAAGAGATTATCTATGATTAAACCCCTTGCTACTTAGGTCAGAGCGTAAGCTAGTAATGCTTTTGGCTACTAGACTTTCACCATCTAGGCTGCTCCCATTTCGATTGCTAGATTTTCAGGCTAATGTGTAATCAATCTTAGCCTTCCAAAATTCATTAAAATGTTATCTAAAGTTAATTTTCAACTTAGGAGTATCCTAATCCATTCTTATTTCTCTCTCCTTATTTCCAATTGTCTATGTGGTTTTCACACTTTCATCCTTTTCCACCAATTTTCACTTTATTATTTGAAGTTTCTCTTCTCTAATTAAGATTCTTATCTACCTCGCGCCTCAATATGCACAATGTCCTCTCCATTTTCTTAATAAATAAGCGACCAAAGTAATACTTTCACGTTTCCTCACTCTACATTTTAAGTATTAGTACAATATTATTCAATTCAATGTTTTTGATAATATATTGTTTTGTAATTTCATTAAATTTTTTTTGAAATTTTCCATAATGGTTTACTATACCAAGTTATAATGTAGTTTATTTTGCATAGGTTTTCATTTGAAAAGATTAACAATGTGATCTATTGGAATTTCATTTGCAGTGTTAATAATGACTTTTTAACAATTACACTTGATTTGTTTTGAGGAACCACTTGGTTTAATTAAAATGATAAGTATCTTCATTATAAAGCTATCGATAAAATATGAAATGCAAAGTGAAGCTTATAGAAAACATATAATGCACATAACATCCCGCACTTACGTGCGAAATTTCGAAAAGAGCTGTAGAATACTACATGCAATTTTCAACACACGAATGTTAATGTTTAATTCCACAACTTAAACTCACCACCAGTTAGTTACACACAAAATGAACCTTGCTTTGATGTTGCATAAGGCAACCCGAAGTAAACATGAACTTTTGTGAGGTCGACGCATATCTTGGTCGATAAGGTGGAGGAGATTTCAGATAGTGAAACTTTAATTTGGTCGAAGCATATTCGGTTTACTCACATTTCTTTTGAAAATGAATTGTAGCGTTTTTTTTAGGATTTATCATCTAGTGATGGTGGGTTTTCATATTTTGCATTGGTTGTTCAAGAGAATTTTGTTGCACATTCTTTAGCACACCAATTCATTTTGAGTCAGTTTCAGAGTAAATAGACTTTTCGGTCCTCTTTATTGCATTTAATATAACACCACCCTTTTTCCTGAAAAAAGTTGTTTATCTATATAAGCACATTTTGGCTAATTCGAATTATAGTCTATTACAAATTCATTTTAGGGTGTTGCTAATGAGTAGTTGTATGGCAACAGTATATGTAGCACAACGTTAGACTGGGGTCTAACATGTATGAAATACGTAGGATTTGATGGAATTATTTGAATTATGTGACTTTCCTTGTTGATTCTTTTGCTACAATTGACCAACTGTTTTATATTTGGCTACTTTGGAATATGTTAAATTTTTGAGAAAACCTATTTTCCTGAATTATATTAAGAGTACAAATTTGTGTAGAACGAGGGAAAATGCACAAACTTGCACTTTCTGCCTCGCTCATACGACAAGGATTCTCCGCATAAAACACACACGTACTTAAACGACGCTTAAAGGGCGAGAAATTTATTAGTTGTATAAAACGCATTTATATCATTCCATTATATAATATTTACACTGGAAATTCTCAAACAAACACACCTTGGAATGATGCATAAACAAAAGAAAACCCCTACACTTTCAGTCAGTAGTAATACATTAAGTAATGTTGTTGTAGTGTATTTTTATAGTATTTTCCTCTTTTGGTAAGATTCCACCAAATTCCAGAATTAATCAGGTGTCTAAGCAAAGACAGTATGCAGGCCTCACGGATTAAATAAATATATGGTAATTAATGCCCTATATAATATATTATCATCACATTATTATCAAAATTAAGGCTAAATTGTGTGTTATTAAAAAAGATAATGAACAAACACAGCCACGTGCTCAATATCATGCCATTTTGATTATGCTCACTGCTTTTATACTAAAAACTTGGAAAATATTGACTATAAACTTTCTTGAACTCAACACATTGAGTCTTTTGAAATCTCAATTCAATAAGATTAACATTGATCTAATAAAAAATGTAACATTCATTTCAAAAAATTCGAAATTTTTTTGTACATATTGAATATTTAAATGAAGGAATAGATAAACAGCTGAAGACATTAAATTCGATGTAAAGTGATTTTTTTTTTGCAGTCAAATATGAAAAAACGAGTGTAAAAGTAAATGCTGTTATTAAAATGGTCACGGCAGGTTTATGCGGTAAAGCTTGATATAATCTATAGCTTTATATATATTTGTGTACTGCCACTCTTATTCGTGTATTGGACCAATGAAATAATGACACATAATACTTAGTGTCTAGAGCTTGTAAATTAGCTTCTAGATTTTTATTATGTGGAACACAATATGAGTTAAATGCTCAACTTCTGAAAAAAAAGATTAATATACATCTAATTTTTCTACTAGTTGCAGTAAAATTTATCATGATTTCTTTTCATCCGATAGATAGAAATGATGTACCAGACGTACAATAAAATTTCTCTATGCAAAGGTTCACAAAACTAGCTATACCAAAAATTATAGTTTCTACAACAAAACAAAAGGCATATAATTTTATGTTTGATATAATTAACAGATAGATGTCTTTTCTTATAGTTCATCAAATCACAATTTACAAAATCTGAAAAGATTTAATCTCTAAAAAAGGATGCTTTCACCTTGAGATATCCACATTTTTTAAAATTTGCAAGCAGAAGGGGCAATATTATTGAAATCTGACAGAACTAAGTATCAGTTGTAAAGGATAATAATATTATTTAGGAATAGGAAACACAGCTAAACAATATCAGATTTAGATCTTAAAGATTTTCTTACCAGATTATGGACTGTGATTTCTTTAAAATTGGTGAATGTTCTATATTTTAAAGTGAATATAGTGGATTTTTCAAATGAGTTTCCGTATCTTATATATCAGCTGTTGAATTCAAACAATTTCAGTTCTTCATTTTGATTAACTAAACTTAACTAGACAATAATATGACATGTTTAGTATTTCGAGATTGTATTTATGATGTCTATTAGCAAATGCATATAACATGTAGTCAAATTAGTATATAAGACTCTAGTAGCAAATTAGTTATCTGACAATATAACCTGATTTATCTATGAATAAATCAAATTACTATACAGATCGAATGGAGAAAAGTAAGCTGAAGAAGAATAATAAAATTTTTCTATCTTCGTAAGATTCGGTAGAAGAATTTGCCTTTTTTTTTGTAGAGAAATGCTTTCAAGTATGTTACTACTACTTTTAACTATTTCGTAGAAGAAAGCTATAAGCAACAACAAACCGCTATGCATATCCCAATCACTAATTAGAGGGATTCTATAGTTCAATTCAAGTGTGTTTTAGTATAGTTCGGTGTAACACCGACATAGTAGAGGTTATCCGGGTTCTTCCTCTTGGTGGTTAACACCCTTCATTCTTATACATTTAAATCTAAACCTAGCTCTAAATTGATTAAATCACATCTAATTCTATAGAAGTAACTCCAATTGGCTACCTAGAACTGTAATATACCAATTCAATTCTATTGAGGCATTCAGTGTTCACTGTCTAGTTTTAAAGGTAACAAACAACTTCCATTTCTAACATTTATTTTAACGGGCTAAAGGCAAGTATTAGTTTCGAATATCCAGTACATTATAATCAAGACCTATAGAATTAAATTACAAACTCTACTTGTTGAAATTTACAGTTCAGTGTTAGAGTAGGCAGACTGTGAAAACATCTCATATATCCCTAGATTTTTAATTTAAAGCTATGTATTCTTCTAAGCCTAAATAAAAGAAAAATAAGAATTATAATAAGTATCAACCTACATTACCTAATAAACATTTACTGGAAAAAGAAGCCAATCCTTGCATTTGCTGGGGAAAGTGAGATTGTGTTGTACCCGATGAACATTTGTTCAGAAAAAAGAACAAGGGAACTTAACGGGTAATAGACGATAAAACTAGACGATAAATGGTGTCCAATTCACTTAACACTTTACACTTTTTAGTAATAAGTTCATGTGTTTGACTCTTAGGTTGTTTTATTATTCGATTTTGTTTTCCTTTCTGGAATTTATGGTTCTTGAAAAATTATGGGTTTAATTAGTACATTGCTTTGAGTTTCCTTGAAATTGTAGAGTAGCAGCAGGAGCTATAAAAAACCAAAGTTACTAATCCTTTTTCCACCCCATGATATCTTATTGTCCCAATCGTTGGAGTATTTTTTGTTTGTTTATCACCTTCTTGACCCATTTAAACTTCAAATAAACATCTCGATTCACTAAATTATTTTCATGATCTAATATATAATGATTTTTCAATAATGTTGTTGTTTGTATACCCTTGATCAATGCTGTTCTTTTCCCCCATGATCTTTCTTTACTCTATAGGATCAATTAGATGATAAAATGCACAACTCAAACCAATGCACT
>CAOJBJ011867974.1:0-12558 GCA_948291685.1 Euphorbia celastroides | reverse complement strand
CTGCTCAACCAGGTTAATCTTACTCCATTTCTTCTTCATTTGTGCAATATGTGCTTAGATTTAGACGTTTGGGGGTTAATTTTCGTCTAATTTCTTCATTTAGCTAAGTTTTCATTCACAAGATTATGGAGTATCATTGATTCTCTCCTCAATTTGGTTTTATTCATCGCCCCATTTTACTGGCAAACGCCCTTGGAAGTTTCATTTTTGCCCCTCATTAGTTGTCCTTTGCTCTCTCTTCCTTCCTTCATCCTCATGCTAATTAATGGAGGGCACAAAAATAACTTCCAGGGGCGTTTTTCATAAAGTGGGGCGATGAATAACAATCCAGTTTTATTATCTTATCATTTCGATCATTTTACACTTGATTAAGCTTTTTTTTTTTTTTTTTTTACTTTGAATTTGTAAATTATCCATATAGGCTTACTAAAGTGGGAATATGTGTTCCTTAAATCGATTGTGTGTCAATTGACTAGATGATTGGTAGTTTAGTATTCCAAATTATTCAAGTGAAACACTTGTAGTGACTTAAAGATAAGGAGTAAAATTGATTCTATTCCTTTTCAGATTGGAAATCTAATTAGATTGATTATTATTACAATTATGGAGTTTTTATTTTTATACAATTACATTTACTTTTTTTTTGTTTCTTAATATGGTGAATCACCCTGAACCCCCATGTCCTAGATCTAGCGTACTCTAGCATTCTATCTGTACAGTTACATGTTTTTGGGTAGGGGTTTTAGTTGTTCTTTAGTTAGGGGGAAGTTATTTTGCTTTAGGACTGTGATCTGTTTCCTCTGAGACCTGGTAATTTGCATGGGATCTTGTTGTAACTTATATACGTGTTTTCTGTGGCATAATTGGTATCACGGAGTAACATGAAATCAAAGTTTCGCCATGTTGAAGAGAAATTTGGAAGTTCCATCCTTGTGCTGTTAAAGTTCTAGTTGATGCTTAAATTATATGGAAGTTTTACAGTTTTGACTTCCCTTGTTCTGATTCAAGGATGGATAGACCTATCCATTTTCTTTAACAATGCCTTTAAAGTTCATTATCGTGTCAGTTTGAAACCGTCTTTGGCGTCTTTTCTTTCTCCTATGACAGATTGACAGGAATGCATAGTGGGTGCCCAGCCTGGGGGTGCCAGGACGTCCTACTAATCCTCAGACTAATTCATGCGGGAATGTGGTGCTGGTACAGGACTTATTAGAGGTGGACTTGGTGCATATGGGGAGAAAATCCCAGGGACAAGCTCTGAATAAGTACAAAGGTATGTATGTATCATGCTAAGGCTGTGATTGAATGTGCCTTTTTATTCCAGCTTTCGTGAGCTGAATTTTTCTGGCTCTAAACCTTTATGTGTGTAGAAAGTAGAAACTAAGTCAAAGAAAGTTAGATTGTATGGTTAGTACTTGACGTTAGTACATTATACCCAAGCAATAATGTCACAAGCATATATCTATGCTACCTGTCTTCGGCACTTGCAGATTTGACGTCTCAGGTTGTGGTAATTTCTGAAAAGAATTCACTATGTTAACATGTCCGCTTACCTCTCCCAAACATGGTTGTTTGTGCTTTTCCTAGGGAGCATGCATCAAACTGGAACTTAATGTGTTGACGTGGATGGAATTTTGTCTAACATCAAAACCCTATTGCTCTTACCTAGGTGAATACAAAGTGGTAGTGTTGAAAGTTAGCAATGACAGTTTTTCAATGGACAAAACTGATTATGCTTGCTTATTGATTCATATACTGCCATTATGTTGTGTCAGCAATTTCAGGTCTGTCATCGTACTTTCCATTACTATTTGGATGATTGATTATTTATGGGTATGCAATGTCTTTGTCTTAAGCATGATTTTTCTGTGGCTTTAGTTAATACTTAATTGTCATTGTTAATGAACAAATAAGTAGGCACTTCTCTGATCCCCCAGTATTACTTTTGAGTGCACGACCATTACATATGAAACAAGTTGAAGGTTGTTATACTCCCATTCTTGCACTTACTGAGCCTCATTGTCATCATATATGCTTCTCGTGTAATTTCCCTGTTTAATTTGTTTCTGGTATTGTTTATTCCTGAAGGGGCATTGAACACGGATATTGAACCTGTAGGAGGCAGGCTTTCCTGCAAACATCCGCTTGATAATATAAATGCTCCAAATTTGTAAATTCCGTTCATGGCATTGGGCACATAATAAAAATTAAGGGGTGAGCAAATTCGGTTCAACCAGATCCTAACGATTTGAATTGATTCAACCAAAGAACCGAATTTGGTTATAATTTTACAAAATATCGAATTTTCATTATAAATTTATTATAAAAGCTGACTACAGTTAAGTTTGATTCGGTAACTATTATAGTTTTTGTTCAATTTGGCAAAACTCATAATGCAATTCGGTTCTTTGGTTGAACTAATTCGGATCATTCAGATCCAGCTCACCCCCTAATTGATATGTCATATGGCAGGATTCACGTACATAATTGAAGCAAGTTTGGCCAAGTCAAGCAATCCTATCAAGTCAAGTAACTTTTCTGTGTTGGTGAGTTAGAGCAATGCTAAAACAAAAGGATGCAAGCAGGAATAGAAATACACGCACCATGAGAAAACAAGCGGTGAGTTTGCTTGAGAAGTTTTGTTCACTTTTAGATCTATGTGTTTAAAAAGCAAAAGTGCAAACAAAAGAGTAGAAGAAATAATACAAAAAGGGGCAGTCAAAAGAGGTCGAGAATCTCAAGGATAGATCTGTTGCAGAGGGGGCAGTTGCCTCGATTCAACCAAACCTCCCTGGAGCACACCCTGCAATAGGTGTGGCCACATGGGATAAACGCCGCTCCTTTTTTCCTCACCATGCACACGCAGCACACCGTATCACTCCCCGCCACTCCTCCACTTTCCCTTTCCTTGTCCTCCGTTTCCTCCAGCAATCTCATCAGCGATACCCTCACCGGAGTTCTTCTCACGCTTACATCTGAATTCGCCTCCCTCAGCTGTCTTTCCGCCGCCAAAGCTTCCGCCAAGTTCATTCCCGACGAAGATGGATTCGGATCTGCAATTACCGTGGTCTCCGAGTGCTGATCGGGGTCCGTGGGCCTGAAACCCCAGGCGGCTCCACAGCATCCAAATACGCCTCTGAATCCGAGCCTCTCCTTTAAGCTCAGAGTCCTGGTTCGTCTACCTTGTAAATCCTCCACATGCTCTCTCAGCAGCCCTAGAATTGTGCTCACCTCTGTTTCCGTCCGCGCCGTTTCCTGCAGTAGCACACTCAGCCGACTCATTTCCTAATTAGAGAAGAATGTAAAATAGCAATCTGCGCTGCAGGAGAAGGGATTAGGTGGAGGTGAAGGGGGAGGTTATTGGGAGCATGGAGATCTCGTGAAGGAGCTCAGGATTAGTAAAGAAGAAGGAGAGGTTTTCATTGAATTGGGCACCGTCTGCCTCTACTTGGCTTTAGATTGTTGAAAAGGAGATATTAAGGCGTTGAAGGAGAGGCCGGCGCTGGATTCAAGGCGCTTGACATGTGGCAGTTGTGATTGGTCCTTTCATTTATTATTAATATAATAACTAAATCTTGCATAGGCTTTTGTTTTGCTCTAGAATAATTTGGTTGTTCCACCAAATCAACAGAATGAATATTAGGTTGTCTAATTTTGAAAAAATAGTATTAAGTTGTTGTGTTTTAATTTTCTATATGAGTTTTTGTTGAGTTGTAAGCTAGCTATTGGGCAATCTGAAATGCGCTAGCCTAGTATCTCAGCTTAGTTAGTTAGCTCTAACAGATTTCAGTTTAGATGAGCTGGCACCTAACTCGCCCTCACTCGCCCTCACTCGTGGTAGAAATTTCGAGAATAATGAAATTCAATCTTCCGCTTCTTCTCCGTGTTTAACATGGTATCAGAGCACTGTTCTAATGGCGAAGAAGAAAACTAACGTCAGAGCTCGGGTTGTAGATCGCAATCAGTTCGAAAGCTTGGAGACAGAGGTAGAAGAAGAAAGCATGGCAAATAATTGAGAAGAAATCAACAACGAGAAGATCAGTAGCATCAACGATAATCCTGGTGCGATTCTGGTAAACAATCTCTTAAACAACAACAATTTCCTTACCTGGAAACACACAATGGTTAGAGCACTTATAGTCAAGAAGAAGATGAATTTTATCGAAGCAGAGGCACCAGCAAAATCTTCTCCAGAGTATGAATCCTGGAAAGAAGGTGATTGCTTGGTGATAGTGTGGATCTTAAACTTGATGTGCAAGGAGATCGCAGAATCGTTCGTTTTTGCAACTTCAGCTAAGGCACTTTGGAGAGATTTGGAGCAAAGGTTCGGAGATAACAATCTTCCAATGCTGTTTCGAATTAAGAGACAGACCTCGAACACTACTCAAGTTAATCTCTCTATTTGTGCATATTTCACTGCTCTTAAGAAGCTTTGGGATGAAATGAACCTGTTGAGGCCTGTTCCTGAATGCCAGTGCGGAATACTTGATGATTGCACCTGTAATGCTTTTCAAAGAGTGCACGATATCATAGAGGAGGATAAGATCATGCAATTCCTTTCTGGTTTGAATGAACAATACGAACATGTCATTAACCAAATCTTGATCACTGAGCCCTTTCCTAACATCAACAGAGCTTTCTCTATGATACTTAAGGTTGAAAAACAGAGGGAGATCTCGACTGGAACATAGTTTGAGTTTGCCAATTACTCTGCAAAACCGAACAATGGAGCAGGCACATCAAGTGGAGTCAAGAATCGTGATGAAACAGAAGATGATCCAGGTGACAAAAGTAACAAATACTGTGAGTTGTGCAAAAAGTGGAGACATACTAAGGCAGAATGCTTCAAAATTATCGGCTATCCTGACTGGTGGGGTGAGAAAAGCAACAGAAAGGGGAAATCACAGCAATCTAAGCATAAAGGAGGCAAGCTGCCTAACTTTAGTGCAAAAGCAAATGCAGTGAAGGGAAAAGCCAAACACACTCCTGTCAGCAGCTCATAATCTGATGAGGATGATGAAGACTCAGTCACCACCTCTCAAGCCATACATGAACTGTACAAGAGGATGAAGGAGAAGGAAAAGATGAAATAGAAGAATCACAATTCTGATTTTTCAGCTTTTGCTGGATTTTCAGGATTATCTGGTATTCACTCTTCTCTCTTCAATAATAAGTTTCATTGGATTATAGATAGTGGTGCAACTAGTCATATGACAGCACATTTATCTATATTTCATAAATTCTGGCCTGTTAAGATTTCACAGCATGTCATTATGCCTGATGGAAAGAAAGAAATGGTGAAACATATTGGAGAAGTTAACCTATCTCCAACGTTAAAGCTAGAACATGTACTGCATTTGCCTGTGTTTAACTATAATTTGCTGTTTGTGGGACAGTTGTTGAGGCAATCCAATATTGCAGTAGTGTTCCTTTCAAACTGTTGCATCTTGCAAGACCTACAGTCTAAGCAGATAATTGCAATTAGTTAGCTTGAAGAAGGCTTATACAAGTTGACAGCAGAGTCCTTTTCACAGGAGTTAATCCATCAATGTGGAAGTGTCAATTTCTTTCAAAGTTCAATAAAAGAGGCCAACAAATGCAGCAGAGCTATGTCAACTGCTGATAGAGAAGTGTTGGCAGAGGAAGAACAAAGCTTGTGGCACATCAAACTTGGTCATGCTTCTTCTGAAGTCTTAAAGCATATCTCATGTATAGACTTTTAGATGAGTGAAAAACCATGTAATGTGTGTCCATTAGCAAAACAACATAGACTGTCTTTTCAGCACAGTTCTATTAATACAAGCTATTGTTTACAATTGTTGCATCTTGATGTTTAGGGTCCATACAGAGAACCTTCTAAAACAGGAGCATATTATTTTCTGTCCATAATAGATGATTTCAGTAGAATGTGCTGGATTGTACTGTTGCAGAACAAATCTCAGGTTGCTCATGCAATTGAGGTCTTTGTTAAAAGAGTTCAAGTCCAATTCCAGGCTAGAATCCAGGCAATTAGAACGGATAATGGCACAGAGTTTATCAACTCTAAGTGCAAAATGTTCTTTCAATCTGAAGGGATACTACATCAGAAATCCTGTGTCTACACACCACAACAGAATGGTGTTGTAGAAATGAGACATCGACAGTTATTGAATGTTGCAAGGACATTATTGTTCCAAGCACACATGCCTTCAAGTTTTTGGGGAGAAGCTATTATGCTAGCTGCCACAATTATCAATATGTTGCCTTCCAAAGTTCTAAAATGGAAGTCTCCTCATGAAGTTTTCTTTGGCAAGCTAGCATCTTATTCACATCTACGTGTTTTTGGATGCCTTTGTTATAAAACCCACACAAGGCCACATAGAGACAAGTTTTCTCCCAGAGCTAGTGCAACAGTATTCATGGGATTTGTTGAGGGCCAAAAAAGATTCAAGGTCTTGGATCTCATCACTGGACAGTTTGTAATTTCCAGGGATGTGGTATTCCATGACAAAATTTATCCATTTTCTTCACCAACTAGCTATACAGATAGCAACTCAACTGTGAATCCTGCTACATCAACACAATCTCCAGTTGCAGATACTGATTTGCCTGTTCAAACTCAGAGATGTTCTTTGAGACAACCCAAGAAACCAGCCTGGCTCAATGATTATGTATGTTATTCCTCTCACTCTTCTGAAAGTTTGCATGTGGTGCATAGTTTTTCAGATAGCTATCGATCCTTCATAGCTAATGTGGGTGAATACAAAGAGCCTAAAAACTATCAAGAAGCTTCAAAAGATGACAAATGGAGGCAAGCAATGAAGGCAGAATTACAGGCTCTTGAACAAAATGAGACCTGGACACATGCATTGCTTCCACCAGGAAAGAAGCCAATTGACACAAAATGGGTGTATAAAGTTAAATACAAGGCAAATGGAGAAGTTGACAGATTCAAGAAAAGACTGGTAGCTAGAGGTTATAATCAACTAGTTGGCACTGATTACCATGAATCCTTCAGTCCAGTGGCTAAGAGTGTGACTGTAAGGTTGCTGTTGGCATTATCTGCAACAAGAGGATGGGGAGTGCATCAATAGATGTGAACAATGCTTACCTACATGGCACTCTAGATGAGCATATTTTTCTGCAACCTCCACCAGGTTATGATAAATGTCCACCATGCCAATATTGCAAACTGACAAAGTCTCTTTATGACCTTAAACAGGCTGGAAGGCAGTGGCATAGAGAGATTTCCACCAAGCTTATGCAATTTGGTTTTACAAGATCAGCTCATGATTATTGTCTTTTCATAAGGAAGCTTGAAAATGGAGATAAAGTGTTCCTGGTTTTGTATGTGGATGACATATTGATCACTGACACAAAGGAACAGCTTATTACTAAGGTGAAAAGTTACTTGCATAGTTTATTTACTATCAAAAACATGGGTCATGTGAAGTACTTCTTGGGTGTGGAGGTGGTCAGATCTGAAGAAGGAATGGTTTTGTCCCAAGAGAAATACATAAGGGACCTAATTCAAGATGCTGGACTGGAGAATGTAAAGCCAGTGTCTAGTCCTCTTGATGCAGGGTTAAACTTGTCAGTTTCTGGAGAAATTTGTGCAGATCCAGAGCAATATAGAAGGATAGTGGGAAAGCTAATCTACTTGAACTTTACAAGGCCAGATATAGCCTATGTAACACAACAGCTCAGCCAGTATATGCAACAACCAATGAAACACCACTTTTCTGCTGCGATTCATGTTTTGAAGTTCTTAAAAGGTACCCTGAACCATGGCATATTTTATCCAACACAGAAGGAGGCAGATTTAAAGCTACAACTTTTTTAGATGCAGGCTGGGGTGCCTGCCTTACAACCAGGAGATCTTTGACTGGTTTCTGCATTCTTCTAGGAAAATCTTTAATTTCTTGGAAAACCAAGAAACAGGCAGTAGTGAGCAAGTCCTCTGCAGAGGCAGAGTACAGAAGCGTGTCTCAAACTGCTTGCGAGATTAAGTGGATCACTTATCTCCTTGAAGATCTTGGAGTTGAAGTACCAAAACCAGTGGAACTGCTATGTGTTAACTCTGCAGCAGTCTCTCTAGCCAAAAACCCAGTTCTTCATGAAAGGGTTAAACATGTAGAAATTGATGTCCATTTGGTTCGTGATCAAGTTGCCAATGGAGACATATCAGTTTCTCATGTTTCTACCAAGAATCAACTAGCAGACATTTTCACCAAGAACCTCAGCCATTCAAAGATGATGCCATTCCTGATACAGCTTGGCATGGTTGAAGTTCATCGCATTTCACATTGAGGGGGGATGTTGAGTTGTAAGCTAGCTATTGGGCAATCTGAAATGCGCTAGCCTAGTATCTCAGCTTAGTTAGTTAGCTCTAACAGAATTCAGTTAGATGAGCTGGCACCTAACTCGCCCTCACTCGTTGTAGAAATTTCGAGAATAATGAAATTCAATCTTCTGCTTCTTCTCTGCGTTTAGCAGTTTTCCTTCCTGGTTTGACTTTGTAGTTTCTGTATTCACAACATGGAAACCTCATTTTCGCAGATATGTCTTTTCAAAAAATTAACATTGTTCATTGTTGTACAAGTATATCAAATTCAGCTGTTGTTTATCTTGATTCAGATTGTGTGGCTTAGTTGTCAAATGGACCGTCATTCTTTTTTACACTCTTTCATAGCTCAAACGGTTTAGGATAAATAATTGACTCACCCCAGCTAATTAACTAGGACTTTTGTGTAGCTGGAATACACACAATGTTCATTAACTATTCTCTATCACTGTCATCGCACTGCGTTTCATCAATGGGTATTTATGATTTTTAAATTTATTGCCTTGATTACTTTACCTTCGGCTAACTCTTTCATTTTATGTAATTGGTGAATTTTTAGTATATACGTTGCAAATTCATCAACTCGACGTATTTACTGCCTACCACTCATCTTTATTCCTGCTGCGTAGTAGAGAGACTTGTTTTTCACGCAAGAAAATACTCCTAAACATTTTATTGGGCCTATGGGATAGAAGAATTGGGCCTATTCCTAAGCATTTTATTGGGCCAACATTTCTACCTCTATATGCCTCTGCATTAGATATTATTATTATTATTATTATTATACCTTACATGTTTAATCTTAATAGCCCACCGTGTCTATTCGATTTTTGCTTACTTTTTTGTAGAAAAAAAAATCATTTTCCTGTTTAGCATATGGTACATCTTATTCTAGTTCAAAAATTTAATGAACAATCAAGATCGACAATTTCATGTGTGATAAGTGAAAACTTGTTTATACTCCTAATTTTGCGTTCAAAATCCACAACCTTTTGTTTTTTTAATAGGCACTAAGTGTACTAAAAATTAATAATTCATATATTAGATAGTTGAAAAATTGAATAGGTCAGTTACCAAAGGACCAAAGTTTAAAGGAACAAGCTATAAATAGGATAATTTCAATAAATCAAGTAAATAAATGACGTTTAAATTACTGATCAAAACATGTTTTTAAAGGATACTCACTCTAATATAATATAACGCAGACTTGTATCTTTCGAAATCATAATAAAAAGTAACAAAGAGTAATAATTTTGTTATTTTAAAATTTTAGGAAAGATTAAAAAATATATATGCACGAACCTCATGAAAACCAAATCCAACTAAACACGTTATTCATGTTGACGAACTAACTATTTTCCTACAAAATTTTAACACGGCTTCCATCTCACAAAATACCCACCTAATATGTACTTTGTACATTAATTCATTTTCAATATGTAATTGCTTTCTAAAAGTGCCCCTTTACTACATAATTAAATTATTTGGTTCATCGCCTTGATATTAGTTTTATTCAAACATATAAGTTTCAATATATCTCTCATATTAAAAAAAATAAGATTCAATATATACGTGCAAGTATTATCCTAATTATATCGGTAGAGAAAAAAAGATATAAAAGAAAAACATCACACCCAAACATCTAATAAGATCAAATACCTAATACGTCAAATTAAGGGAATAAAATAGATGTTGTGAATGACAATAGTTTAGAGGTATTATTATCAAAGCCGAAAGTCCAGCGTATGTGCATATATATCTCGAATGCACAATTTGTCACTGTCTTTTTTTTTATATATAAAGAAAAGTATAACGTATTTCTAAGGAATCAACTTTTGTGTAAGAATGAATATAACCCTAAACACTTGACCAAAAACAGTCGAAGAGATTGGATATTTTGATTGGAAGTATGAACACAAATTGGCTGTCCTTTATTTTGATTGGAAGTGCGAGAGCAGAGCATCTTCTTCCTGTTCCTCTAAAATGGCTTCTCATGCGATCTCTCAATTGAATCAATTTCCCTGCAGGACTCTCTTCTCCAAACCCCAATTCAACTCCGCCTCCTTTTTTGTCCCCTCCAGACCTGCTGATCATTCCGCCCCTGTTTTCCCCATCAAAGCCAAGCCCTTCTTCGTCGTTCGGGTCGCCGACGCCGGTTCCGACCCCACCCCTGCGCCGGACGCCTCATTCGCTGTCGCGGCGGTGGAGGAGCAGCCTTCCGAGGTCGGTTCTCTCAAGAAGAAGCTGGTCGATTCCTTTTACGGCACCGACCGTGGATTGAATGCCTCCAGCGAGACTCGAGCTGAGATTATTGAGCTCATCACTCAGCTCGAAGCTAAAAACCCCACCGCTGCTCCTACCGAGGCCTTGTCTCTCCTCAACGCCAAGTGGATTCTCGCGTAAGTTCCTTCCTCCGCCTATTTGGATTCTTTTTCATATATTTGAATCTGTAATCATGATCTTTTTATTGATATTTTTCCTGTGATATCTATCGTCTAATTAAGATCGATATGGCGATTGAAAATTGGAAGCCCAGGGAATTTTAACTGCCTTTTGTCCTCAAATTAGGCTTCGCTTAATAGTTTTCATGTGGTGTACTAGTAATTGATAAATAACAGTTAGAACACTGCAGTAGTAGCTTTTTAAGGATCCTGCTAGCTTGCTGAAATGGGAGAAACATGAACTTGAATTTCATTTTCCCCTGATCTTTGTTGAATTTGGTGTTGGTAATTGCAGGTACACTTCTTTTGCCGGGCTATTCCCATTGTTGGCAAGGGGTACATTACAATTGGTTAAGGTGGAAGAAATATCTCAGACTATTGATTCCGAGAATCTCACTGTCCAGAATTCGGTTATGTTTTCGGGGCCTCTAGCCACTACTTCCATTAGTACCAACGCCAATTTTGAAGTCCGCAGCCCCAAGAGAGTGCAGGTTTGATCTCTCTTCCATTTTCTCTGCTTGCCTGAAATTAGTTGACTTTTCCAGCAAAATGACTGATGACTGCCACAGTCTAATGATATGTTTCTTCAACTTCTTGTTTTGGATGACTCGTGTAGTAATGACATGCTTAGATTCTTTGAACTTGAACTTTTCAATAATTTTTTCGAGTTTTGACTTTGCTAAACCCGGCTACATTATCCTTGATGACATTCATGGACTATTTTTTTCACTTTTTTTTTTGGTTCAGATAAAGTTTCAAGAAGGCATAATTGGGACTCCCCAGCTGACAGACTCCATAGAATTGCCAGAAAATGTGGAATTCCTGGGGCAAAAGATTGACCTGACACCCTTTAAAGGCATCATATCTTCAGTCCAGGACACAGCATCTTCAGTTGCAAAGACCATTTCGAGCCAACCTCCATTCAAGTTTTCCATCTCCAACAGCAATGCTGAGTCATGGCTACTCACCACCTACCTTGATCAAGACCTTAGAATCTCAAGGGGCGATGCTGGCAGCGTCTTTGTGCTCATTAAGGAAGGCAGCCCTCTCTTGACTCCTTAGGCCTATCAGGGCTGTTTCCTTACTGCCTATTGTATATGCAATAATCATCATAAGTGTTACGTGTAAGAGAGAAGCGTGAATTTTAGCACAGAATAACATGTTGTAGTTATGTATTCCGTTAACAATAATACTTGGCTTATAGTATGTAGCAGTGTTGGATCAAAAGAATCAGCCACCTACTTGGCTTATAGTTGGAGTTGAAAGTTTGGTCAACCAGTAAACGTGCAAAAGACACTTGACTTGTGGCCGGTTTATGTAGGGGATGCTGTTGTTTGACTAAAGCAGCTTGCTTTGATGCAATATGAAGAAACATAAACATTAACTAGTTTATATTCTGCATAACCACACAAGCAAGTAGGACAATGGATTTACCGGTTGACCAATGCTTAAGTTAGAAATGTTTGGCTTGATGATTGTTTTGATAAGTGGTTTGTGAATTTGACTACAACTATAAATGAATCTACTAATATCAAAATAAAACATTACTTCAGCCGTTAGGCCCTCTTGAAGTGGTTTTGTTGAGAATATTTTTTCTTCAAATTTATAGGAAGAGTTTTCCTTCAGTTTTCATTTTCAATATGGATACTTACTCATTTGAAACCCAAATGACTATACTTCTAAATCCAGCCCTCTTATATTTCTTTTACCGTTGACAAAAACAGTATAAGTAATATAGCAATTTCATGATGCAATAACTAACTGAAACACTTATAAATATTATTTCATGATATG
>CAOJBJ011865973.1:0-11647 GCA_948291685.1 Euphorbia celastroides | reverse complement strand
ATATTTCGCATTTCTTTTTAATGATATGCACTACGATGATGTTGATAATTAGTCGGCAATTGATGAATTAGGTTATTTAGAAGGAAAGACAAGTGCATAGCGCTAGTAATCAGTCCTTCCTTTCAACTTGAATCTTCTTTGTAAATGCCTTAAACTTTATGTTGTTTAACTCAGTTTGCATTTCTAAGTATTGCATTCAGCTATTGCTTCTAAATCTTCATTGTAACATGCATTACAAAATTTGAGTTGTTACTGTCTATATGTACCAAAATAACAAAATTGTTTGCCTTGTGAATTTTTCTTATTAATTTCCTTTGGTATTAGCAGCTCTCTGATTGTTTGACAAGTATTGCTCCCCACAAAAATGAATTCCCATCTCTTAACTCCTTCCAAACCAATTCCCTTCAAACCCCTAACCTACAACACTGAAACCCAAAAACACCGTTGGTTTCTCTGCTTCTGCCTTCAGAAATCAAGGGGCTGTAACTGGACTCAAATGCCAAGGAAAGGGTAGGTTTTTATCTGAGTTCTTGCTTGCTTTCAGGTTTTAAATAGTTTCTTTTTAAAATCATATCATAATTTACTTCTTTCATGGTATTATAGAAGGCTTGAAAGTGACTTGTGCAATGAAAAGCTCTCATGAAGTTGGTGATTTGAGAGCCATAGTGTTGGGTGGTACTCACGAGGATATGTTTTTTCGCATCCAAGTAAATACCGGAAGCACTCGAAATATTCTCAGTCGATCCTTGGCAAAAGAGTTTGGTTGCAAATTAACTGCAATTACTCCCTTCGAACACACCTTTGCTGATGGATTTTGTTTGGAGTGCTCCTTCAAGTGTGAAGGATTTTGCTGGGAAATGGAGGGGAGAAGCTACGAAGCTGATTTCTTGGTGGCGGATTTGGTACTAGTTGATATGGTTTTGGGGGTTGAGTGGTTGGCTCCATTGGGTGATATATCTTTCAATTTTCAGGACCGGACCATGATGTTTGAGCTGCAAGGGACAAAGCACTCATTGAAGATCATTAAGTAGGTCAGGAAGCTTTTTATCTTTGTTTTGAACCGTGATCTTTTGGTCTCTCACTAGGTTTTGGAATGTTTAAAGATCAGTAGGATTGGCTTTTCACTCATGTATTATAAGGATGTTGTAGTAAAAGCCATTGTTATTATGCTTGCTGCTGCTGCTACTCTTGTTGGTGCTTATCTATGAATTACTTTGGATTTTAATGTCATATCTGTTTCTGTATCTCATCCTTCTTTTTCCATATTGAGTTTTCAATTGGTTTTATTTACTTATATTTGGAAATCAAGTAGAATATCGCATTATTTACCTTTTTTGTTTTGTGATGGATGACTAAAGAATTATGTTGAACAATAATTGAGTCTCTGTTCTTTGTAGTACTTAGTTCTTCAAACTGTTGCTTTTCTTTTGGTTGAAGCCAGAGATAATTGACTGGACTAGGTTCATGTGATATCTGGTGCTTTTGATTGCTCACTGTCCTTACTTTTGTTGGGAAAATAACAGCAAGAAACATTCTACACTAGATCATGGATCATAATAATCTGGATCAAATTGTTAATCTATAGGAATATGCTAATTTGACCAACAAATGTTATCTGTTTAAGACCTACAATTGATTGGCCATTCTCGTGGCATGACTGGTCAAGGTAAGTTCCTTAAGCTATTCTCTATTAAATTTTGATTCGCATTGAGCTATTGCTTCTGCATGTCCCTTGTACCATATGCTCTGTTATGTTCTAGACTTGTATCTTGAGACATGCAGGTAAATGACCTAAATGGGGAGATCATCCCCCCTTGTGAATTAATCACAATTTCCTTTGGTACTTGGCTGTTCTTTGATTGTTATGCATGCTTTGGACTTGAATGGATTTGATCAGGATTAGAATACTCAGAACATGACTGAAGACAAGCAGTAAAGAGAAGAGAATATTTCATTGACAATCATTAAATGCTGCAATCCTTCATGTAGAGATTGGAGAACAGAAGAAGGGAGTTAAAAACAAGAGGAGTGCTAACAGAGATTAAGGAAGAATTGAAAGGATAGAGAATACAACAGGACATGTATATAATTTAATTCATTGACAAATTATTAAAAATCAGCCAACATATAGTAGTTAGAAATTTGTCTGCTTGCTGACTTCCAAATACGCATGACCACAGAGCACAACTTAACTCTAATCACCCCAAGTCTAGACAAATGATAAATTGAAAATGAGAAATCACACTTGACTCTTATTACCCCAAGTTTTTCTACAATTTGCTGATAGCTTTGCTAATTTTGGTCTCTGGTGGGATTCTATTACCTGATTTTGCTTTGATTTGTATGCTCATGAAAATATATGTACCGGTTCAACTGAGCTAGTTTCTTCAAGGTGCCGTCTTTCTTTCGTTTTTCAATTCAGTTGCTGGTTTGGGTGCGACTTGGTTTTGTTCATTGGAATTTTTTGCAGAGGATTTTGTGTATTCTGGACCAGAAATGAACAAAATCCAGATTAGAATTTCTGGTTGCTTTGACTTTAGCTCTTGGTCCCATTTTTCCATAATCAGCTACTTTTAGTTGAACAATTTAGATTGTTTTTTTTTTGTTTGCTACCTTTTTCTTCTTCCCCGAATACCCGACACTGGAAGCTTCATTTTCTTGAATTCAAATACACAATTAACTGAAGTTATTCAAATAAGAAGAACAGGAGCTCAAGTGATAATAGATTGGCTTGCAAGAGACTGCTGCTAGTGGATTTCATCTCAAATTATTTGCCTAATTAGATAAAGGGGATAAACAGCTTATTACATAATCCTTATCCGTATATCAAAACTCATAGAAAAGTACTTTTGATCAAATGAATCCGATCTTTTGTCTTTAAGTGGGATTGGTGTTGAGCATGCCAATCCAAACCAGTACTCTTCTTCAGTCAAAATTAGCTTATTTGTACTTTTTTAGCCAAACCGAGATTGATTAAATGAGCAATAGAGTTATCATCGAGAAGAACGTCGCTGAGTTTCAAGTCGCATTGAATGGTTGGGTCTTCATAAAGTTTGTGAACATAATACAATGCAAATGCTACATCTATTTCTGTTGGGAAGAAAACCGCGGAAGCACAACAGGACCTTTTTAGGGACACCGGATAGAGCCATTTCTCTGCTCCTAAATTCAACATATCACTTAATTAATTAAGCTCTTACTTTTGACAATAAGCCCATAAATCACGCCACCTATCATGTCATGATTTTGTCAAACTCTCTTTTCTTTTCTTTCAGGGACTTGTGTTTGCCAAACCCAACAATTTCGATATTCAATTTCGATAAAGACATTGATCTAATGCTTTCTTTTTTTTTTTGATGAATATAATGGCTTCATGTTCAGTACGGAAACGTGGAATAATTTAAATAATTTGTAGGAAACAAAGCAATTGCAACTGTAAAGGCCAAATTATACATAGAAAAACTGTAGAGACCAAACCACAAAACCTTTTCCTTTTCTAGGATCCTTCCATATCTCTCCGCCCAAAATTCTCTTGTTTGAATCACCAGATTCAGTTCGGATTCCGAAACCTAAATTCCATTCACCAGAGAAGAAATTGAATCGGTAATAAACATGGCAACTACCCCTTCCACTATGAATCCCGATATTCGTTGTGCTCTTCACTTTGCTAATGTCTTCGTCAATCCCAATTTCGTCCTCTCCCGCCGGATTTCCTTGCCCAGGCGCTCTCATTTTTTCAATCTCCCATCGCTCTCGTCTTCTGTTCGCATCGGAGCATATTCCAGCGTTTCTATTGATTCCCTTAAGCTCCCGGAGAAGCCGCCCATTTGTACCGCCGATGAGCTCCATTATGTCACCGTCCCTAACTCCGATTGGCGTCTCGCTCTCTGGCGCTATCTCCCTTCTTCTCAGGTTTCTCCACGCTCTCCTGTTTCCTGATTTTGGTTCTCTTTCCATTCTTATTGTTTTTTCTGTTATAGTATAGCTCTGATTGTTCTCAGGTGCCTACACGAAATCGTCCTTTGTTGCTTTTGTCTGGGGTCGGCACCAATGCAATCGGCTATGATCTCTCTCCCGGGGTAATAACTTTCTCGATTATGCTTTTGTCTGCTTGGTTGATAACTATGACTGTTTGGTTCTAGTTTGGGATAGAATAACTATGATTATTCATTTTTCGGTATTTTAGATCATTATTAGTTTGTTATTGGTGAAATAGCTACTCCATTAGTGGTGGAGTGTTAGTTCTTTTAGGCTTTGCTTGAAAGCCTTTCTTTCAATATTTTAATGGAATGGAAAGGGAGTGAGTTGTAGAATTTGAAAGGAAAGAAAATTTTTGAAAATAATATGCTTGGATGACTAAAGAGGTTTTGGAAGGAAGTTTTTTTGTGTGAAAAATATATGATTTTCCTTTCAAATTCTACCAATTTGGTGGAACTAGAAATGAGGGGAATGAAGCCAAGACAAGTAATAACTACTAATCCTTTACTGGTGCTGGAGTTTCTCTCCTGAATTAACCACCAATAACTACAATAAGGTCCAAGACATGCAAAATATGAAATACATAATGCAGGTATGAACATCATATATAATAGAGTTTCATCTGATTGAGTTACCGGTAATTCATAAAATATAGTAGTCATGACTATAATTGCGATATGCATGAACAAAGTGATGGAACATTCTAATGTCTTCAAGGCGATGAAGCATCATAACATTTTAAGATAATGATTCAGATTGTTTCAGTATAAAATACCAACAATCGATTAAATGTCAAATCTACAAGAAATGAAGAAATTGATTAATGGAGAATTTTTGTAGCGGTGATAGAATTGTTGCAGCCAACTCACTACTCTTGCTTTAATTCATCCATCCTATGCCTATTGAATTGATGGAGGAAAATGAAAGAGAAGGCGTAACATAAATTGTTTATACCAGGCATTGTCATCTTTTTCGCGATCACTAATTTGATTTCCGTTCCGCCTTTTCGTTCGGTTTCTTCCTTTAGTTTAATAAGCAATGCATAGAATGTATGAACTAAAGCAAGAGGAGTGGCTTTTTTGCTACAATAATATCATTGCTACAAAGATTTTCCATTGTTTATCCCTTCCTTTCTCGCAAGCATGACATGTAATTGGTTGTTTGTATTTTATATTTGAAACAATTTGAACTCATTCCTAACAAGATTACAATACCTCATGATGATCGGGCTTGTTGCCTTGAAGGCATCTACGGATTCTACTACTTTTTATCCTAAACTACTTAGGATTATATTTGCTGGACTTTGTTGGTGTTAATGGCTGTTAATTTTGTGATTACTTAGTTTTATGAATTAATGATAACTCAATTACATGAATATGTATGAAGTTGTTTTATTAAACAAAAAAGTCATGTCTATAAGACTACGCTTTAATAAAGTCCAGTAAGATACAAAACAATTTTAGTAACATTATTAGCTTAATATAAATGAATATCGTACTCTTCGCTATTTTTATTTGACCACCAAGCAATTCCAAAAAATACCAGCTACTTTTTCTCATTTTATATGAGTTCAAATTGGTTTTGATATCTTTACATGTTATTAGTGTTATAATGAGCTTTTGCTTTCAATTTGAAATTATTCCCTTATTCATTAAACATCATTATAATCACTGATTTGCTTTTCAGTACCATGTGGTCTGTAGTCCTCTGATGCTTATTAGAATGTTTGCCTGGCTTACATGAAGTTGTTTTTTCATTATAGTATTGTTAATTATGCATGCTATATGGTTGCAGTCTTCTTTTGCTAGATACATGTCTGGTCAGGGATTTGACACTTGGATTCTTGAGTTTCGAGGTGTTGGATTGAGTGTACGTGAAACTAGTTCCAAAGGAATTCAGCAGTCTGCCAATGAAGCTTCTGAAAAGATGGAAGCTATTGCTAAGACTGCAGCTAATGGAGCCTTTTCATCAAATCAGCAGCCACAAAATGATGTTTCTGATTCCTTGCCAAACCAACAACAAATAAATGATGCTGTTGACTCGTGGTTGAACCTGCCACCAACAGATGATTTGTCAGATTCCTCGGATTTGGCCAACAAGCAGGATCTTACTGGATTAGCTACAGTCTGGGATGAATCAAAGCTGGTAACAAAGTTGACAGAGACTTTTATGCGTATGTCAGATACACTCTCAGGTTTCCTCAGTGAAAGCCAGTTAAAAATTATTTCTGATAAATTGTTTGATCAGATAGCAAAACTCCTGCAAGATTCTTATTTATCTGAACGCTTTAATGAGATAAGGTTTAAGCTTTTGAGCTTGCTGGAAACAAGACAAGACTCTGTCATTGCCAGCCAAATAAGGGATTTAAGCCAAAGGCTTGTGAATATCTTTGAGGAGGGTCAAAGATCTGTTTCACCTCAGTTGTTTGATCTGCAAGAGCGTCTTTCTGCAATAATAGAAGATTTTCAGAAGCAGATTGACTTGATTGTGAAATATGACTGGGATTTTGATAATTATCTGGAAGAGGATGTTCCTGCTGCGGTGAGGTGACATTTTAGCTTGTTGTGATGCTATATTTATCTGTCTTTTTCTCTATTTTCATATTTAAGTATGCCATTCTGGTCTTCTCTAGTTAGCAACTATTGAGAAATAGGTCTTGTGTCCGTTCCATTTACCGACAGATTATTGAACTGAAGGATTATGAAGAGGTTACATTCATCATAAATTAATGGCATCTATAATTTGTTTGTGTAGATGGAATATATAATAGAACAAACAAAGCCAAAAGATGGTAAGCTGTTTGCTATTGGACACTCTATGGGAGGTATCTTGCTTTATGCAAAGCTTTCACGGTGTGGTAAGACACTATGACATATGCCCTTTACTTTATCATTACATAGTCTTCTACTCAGGCCTGATATAGCATGATGTTTCTAATCTTTCATCCTTAAGACACATGTAAATCACATGGCACATATTGTTGTATTAGAGCTCCATCATACTTTAGAGTTCCTGTAATTGTTATATTCTCATTCACTATTACGGTTTGCTACTTGTCTCCATAAATTCCTTAACACAATAGATATGGTTTCAATAAAATTATGTATGAGACTTCGTGAGGTAGACAATTGTACTTCCCCTTGCTTATGCAGTAGAGAAGAGTGATTAGTCCCTACACAAAATCATTTGACAATTTGGTAATTGACATCAACTTTAAAAGTTCAGTTGGATCACTAGTAATATTTGAGTAGCCGATCAGATTTAATTTAAACAGTAAAAAGTTGTATACAACTTGCAACTATATTTGCATTGAAAATGTGCAACTGTATCTAGAGGAAAATGCCAAACTGGTGGAGGATGGACACTTTTATCCGTATATTTAAGATCGAGAGTAATAACATAATGTGCATGAGTCATATAATGGAAGTTCTGGAACTTCAGGAGTGAGAGATTGTGCATTTTCTTGGGAACATCACTAAGGTTTTTAAAAACCCATGCGGTTACATGCCTAGAGATCTACGGAAAGAGCCATTTTTCCTATTCAGAATTTTGATGGAAATATATAAAAAGAAAGTAAGGATCTTCATATGGTTTTTATTAAACTATATATAGCTTACGATGGAATACTGAGAAATGTACAATGGTGGAAACTAGAAAGAACCTGTGTTCATATTGAATATATTACCTTTATAACAGAAATGTATGAGGGGATGATAACAAGTGCTCAAACTGGAGGAGAAGTGTCAGTGGAGTTTCCCATAACCTTGGGATTACATCAAGGCTCTGCTTTGAGTCCATAGTTGTCCATCTAGTATGGATGAATAGAGCATCAAGTTAAGAACTGATGTGTCATGGTGCATGTTATTTTCTATTATATTATACTGTTTGATAAGTGAATAAGTTTACAAAAAATTTGAAACAAGGAGAAACACTTTAGAGAATAAAGGTTTTCAGTTAAAGAGAAGTGAGGTGAAACAAGTTTCGCATAAGTAAGGATGGTGAAGGAGAAGTGAAATTAGGTGTCACAACTGATTTACACGAGTGATCTTTAAATTCTGTGATTGTGTCAGGTATTGAGAGGTGAAGTACAATAAGGGCAGTAATGATAACCATTGTAGCCTGTAAACTGATAACAAGAATAATCAAGAATATTTCCCTCTCTATCTTTCTCCCAATTTCTCTGTATTCTGCTTCTTCTTCTCCTCTATCTTTCCTTCTATTCTAATTCTTTCTGTTTCTCCTCTTTCTCCCTTAACATCTTTTCCAATTCCGGTCATAATCATGACAGATCGCGAAACTATAATGTAAGTAGATCTTGATATGTATGGTAGGAAGAGACTCTATCACTTCTTCAGGGATTAGTATTGTTAAGTTTGTTTCTACTGCAACAGTTGCCAGGTTTAAATGTTCACCAGACATTTTTGAACTTAATTGAACATTAATATGGTGTTCCAGGGTGTGAAGGAAAAGATTCTGGATTGGCTGCAGTTGTTACTCTTGCATCATCACTGGACTACACATCTTCAAATTCAAGACTCAAATTGCTTTTGCCCCTAGTAGGTGTTCAAGACTTGAATTTTGTGCGGACAACCTATTGTGTACGTAATGGCTAGAGAAAGTAATATTGATGAATTCATTGCATTCTACAGGCCGATCCTGCTCAGGCTCTTAATGTTCCAGTTGTACCATTGGGTGCTTTATTGTCTGCAGCATATCCTCTCTCATCACGTCCTCCCTATGTCTTGTCATGGCTTAATTATCTAATATCGGCTCAAGACATGATGCATCCTGAGCTGTTGGAAAAGCTGGTCTTGAACAACTTCTGTAAGTTTCTGCATTTGGTGCACAAAAGTTCTTAGGGCTAGTTTGGGATTGTTTTCCCAAGCTGTTGTCCCAAGAAGTTCCATCTTCAAGCTTTCCTTAGAAGTAGCATATTTTAGTTTTATATGAAGGAATAGGATTAATATGAGTTGTCCAAGGCCAGAAAGTTTGTTTAATGGACTATTTAGGTTAGCAGCTGGGAAAGTGATTTCAAACAGGCCCTTCATTAAGTTTAAGTTACATTTTCATTCCTGCATCTTTGTTGTTACTTTGTTTCGAAATTGTTTTTCATTTATCTTTATCTTAGTTTTTGTTGACTCATTATGATGGCTGAATACTTTTTGCAGGTACGATACCAGCCAAACTCATCTTACAACTCACAACAGCATTTCGAGATGGGGGATTATGCGACAGGAGCAGTAAATTTAGGTACAAGGATCATCTAAACAAGTGCAGTGTGCCAGTTCTAGCCTTGGCTGGAGATCAAGATTTGATTTGCCCTCCTGAAGCAGTAGAAGGTATTTCCAAGCCACTGTTTACTAATTGTTTTGTGTATGAATCTAATATTTACCCGTGGCGATTTAATGCATCAGAAACCGCGAAACTCCTGCCGGAGCATTCGGTGACCTATAAAGTATTTGGAGAGCCTGAAGGCCCACACTATGCACATTATGATTTGGTTGGGGGACGACTGGTATGCATTTTGGCTTCTAGTGTCTGAGATGTTATTTGTGGCTATATTTTGTTTTGACTGTTGTTTCATTTTCTTTTCTTCAGGCCGTTGAGCAGGTTTATCCATACATAATCGATTTTCTTAGTCAATATGACTGACTTCAATATTTCTATGGACCGCATTCACTGCCACAGAAAGCATACCTGTATACACTCTACATGACTAGAATTTATTACTTCCCTCAGCTGGAGTAACCAGCTCATGGGAGTGAGGATGTTGGAGTACTGATTGTTAAGACGAAATCGAGGCGAAGAGAAGAGTATGCCATTTATTTGCACCTATATCAAGGGTTAACTGTGATCGAGTTGTTTATGGATCGAGGTCCAATTTAAGTATGCTTTTTGGTTCAAGATCTTATTAATTTGTTGTTTGTCAAAGGATATTAACACATTTCATAATGCTGTAAATTGTACTAAGCCGTGACACTAGTTGGTGCGCTATTCTTTGTTTGGAGAATGAAACTGATTGTCCAGACTGTATTCTCATGACAACAGTATCACTCCATATTTTGATTAAAAAAACTCTCTTGAGTTGTATATTTTGTGGTTATTTTTGTTTGAAAAAAATACAATTTGAAATCAATTATCTAGATCCATTTTGACTTCCTAAAATGGTTGATATATCGATAATATAAGATCATTATCGCCTTGTCATTAGTGAAACTTTTGTTTTATACGTCACATAGTATTGGAATACACACACGCGCTTGGATACGAGGGAACTTTGACAAGAAAAAGAAGTCATCGAGTTGTCTTGCCATAGAAGATGGGAGAAACGGCAGCAAACATATCCAGATTCCGGTTAACCGGATCCTGGTTTAAGCGTAAAAACTAGTATTTATAAATAAATTGAGTGAACAACTGGCCATCCAGTTATAATAATATTAGGGTGCAGAATTAGGTGGGCATTGATTTGACTAAAGACATTCCAACGAGAATCTGTGTTATAAGTAAAGCTATAGCCTCTACTTTTATTAGTTAGAGTTGAGTCTACTTCCTACATTAGCGCCTCATCCTATGCCGATTCTTTTCCTATTCCAACAAATATAAATTATTGGCAGATGAAGATAGAATAACGACTTTACTGCTTCAACAGAAAGTACTTGTACATTTGAAGCTTCAATAAAAGGACATTCTTTGTTTGAATCAAATTAACTACATTTTGATCATATGTTAATTTTTTTTCTAATTGCAATTTATGCAACATAGTTGACGTTTTTCTTTTGAAAAATTCTCACTTTATGATCACAGTCTGTAATTCCTAATGGAAAGATGCAACAACAAAATAATTAGCTTTCTAAATGCAATACAAACAAATTTAAGAGGCAAACATATCTTAAACATAATCCTTTTTCACATCTACACTAACAAGCACTATCTTAACAAATCTCTACAATCCTACAAATACTCAACAAAAAAGTAGCACAATTATTCCACATTTCTCAGTTCGCTAATCTGCTCAAAGCATCACAAATATTCCTCATTGCAGGCCTTCTTTCCGAGTTCGTGTTAACACAAGCCATTGCTATCTTCAGCACTCCAACCATTTCTTTTTCCTTGTCTACATCTGGAGCCAAATACGGGTCCAACACATCCCCTAGCGGCTTTTGCTCTTCAATGCAAAGCTGGATCCAGTTCACCAGATCCATTTCTGAGGTTCCCACTTGAACCACCGGACACCTACCGGTTATCATTTCCAACAAAATCACTCCAAACGAGTACACATCCCATTTTTGTGACGGTTTCACCACTTTCAGAGCCTCTGGAGCCTGGTAATAATTTGACCCCAAATTCAGCGATGAAACTGTGGCCACTTCAGAGCTGCCAGCACCCTTTTGTTGTGGATTATCTGCACCGGTTTGACTAGATTGTAAGCTCGGTGATGCACCGGCTATGTTTGCAAGGCGTCCGAGTCCAAAATCAGAAATATGGGGCTCCATGTTATGCCCTAGAAGAATGTTGTTCGGCTTCAAGACTCCATGTACATACTTTTTAGGGCTGAATTCGTGCAAATAAGCCATGCCTTTGGCTATCTCCTTGATGATTTTCAATCTAATAGACCACGATAATGGTGTAAATGAAACCATTCCAGGCTTTCCTACAGACATAAATCAGA
>CAOJBJ011863970.1:0-15329 GCA_948291685.1 Euphorbia celastroides | reverse complement strand
GTAAAGGATTTGTATCTGTTTTTTGTCCTTATTTCATTTACAGTTGTATTCTAGGGTTTGTTATTGTGATTTGGTTCTGTTATGTGTTGATTTCTGAGGAAACTTGAACTATCTTGTAATTTTTCGGCCATCTTTGTTTTTCCGGCCACCGATTAATAAAAACTACCAACTGATTTCTTCCGCCGGCAGATGTACAACGACGGTTTGTTCAATCGAACAATACCTAAGGAACTGCCTAAAATTCTGTGTGTTGTTTGTTTTGTTTCACAGTTATCTTTTGATTTGTGAAATAAATTCGTTTAACACTTGTGAATCGGCTAAATCGAAACAAGAACTTAAAAATTAAGTAATAAAACTACTACAGTAAGTGTGTGTTAGTGGCGGAGTCAATATCTCTATTCATTCTGATGGAATGCAACTTCATACGATAGACAAGCTAGTATACTTCAACTACGGACACTCTTAACACTAAGATGATGGTTCTAAAGGTTTAGCGTATATTTGTCATGTATTTTTATCAAGTTGTCCTCCACCAATGCCCCCTTCAATTTAAAATGTTCATCTACTCAAGACAAAGACAAGTTCAATGGTCCTCTATAAAGCTCAATTTAACAGTATTCTATATGTCTACTCTAAAAATATACATTCTCTATATCTCCTCCAAATATAGAGTATCATATACATTTCCCTATTTTTATAGTAGGGTTAAAGTCAATTTATTGCATAACTCTATAAACAGAGAAAATGATGCAAAAAATAGAGTTTGGAATAGAATTTTTGGAGTAACAATTAGACATGACCTCAAACAATGCCTATTCTTTCCTTCATTTTATTCTTCTTGTTGCATCAGCAACAGCAAAGCAACCGAAAATAACATCCCTCCAAAGTAGACCGAAAACAGTTAGTATAACCGTACTGGTATCATATGAAGATCCCATATGAAATTAGAAACTAACAAGTTGATTGAAATTAGAAACTAGTAAAAATGTACGCCAAGCTTCTGTGAGGAACTGGATGTGAAATTAGTACACTTCTCTGTTGACTTTGGCCAATGAAGGCAGAGGCTAATGAAACTTGAGCACAATGGAACAATTGCCGTTTATTGCACCATTAAATTCTGTATTCATTTGAACTCTAAAATGTCTCGCATAAATCTCTGACGCCAAATATAATTGCAGCAGATAACAAGATGTGAAAAACTCAAAATGAGAATTTTCCTTCTCAAATATATGCAGAATCAAACATAAGCAAGACATACGTGTAACCGGACTCCTATCTGCTGGCAGTTCCTGCTGGCAGTTCCTGAAGTTGCTGACCTTTTCTCTCCTGTAATCTTCAACGAGCCGAAATCAATAGAAAACATCAGTTTCCAACACGACAAACTAAGGCCGAAGCATAGGAGTTGAACTCGAAACATCATTCTTTGACATCAAAAAGGACAAGAGGATCTCGTTCCACATATCGGGTACACCAGGGAGACACCAGTGGCTACAATCAGGCACTGCTGGATTATCACTCCATCTTCCAACATGTCCATCGCCTCTGTATGCTCCCATTGGGGTCACATGTAGCACTGTTACTGGAACTCTCATTTTCTTCACTACCTCCATTATCATCCGTGAAATTACGCTCTGGTCCCTCCCGCCGGTTCTTGCTGATGGTTGCTGTGTTACTTTGCATGATCCACGTTTCCACCCACTATTACAAGAACAACCCGTGCCATCAGTAAAGTTCATAACAATAACCCCATGGGAAAGAAACACATGTTACCGAGTTTAACTAATGCAGAATTTAGAAATGAAGAATGAAGAACAACCACTAAAGAACATGCTAAGCTCCCACAAGGCTGCACGCCCTTTTCTCAACTCACAAGCAGAAAACCCAAATTACCAAATGACCATAAGCTCCTATCGCTCTAACTTACCCTTCTTATATAACCTGCTAAGAGACTTGTTATTTATTTTACCATGCTACCCTTTTCTATAACCACATCTCTAGTAGAAACAATATTCACTAGTTAGCAACAAACTCAACCAGCATAGAATCAGCGGAATAGAATTACAGCAAAGTAAGCTAAAACAAGCAGCAGAATAAGGATTATTTTGAAATTTGCAACAAATAAAATAATGAATTGATATGACTTGGTCTTTTATACTTGATATTAGGAATAATTTAGGAGAGTTTTATATCTTGGTTGATATATTTTAGCTCTATAAACGAGTCACATCGCTGAAAATAAAATAAAATGCTTCCAATGCTTAAAACATCATCACTTGCCAAACCGAACAAACTAAAATTAAAAATGAACAGAGAGCATGCGTACCCCCAATGAGAAGATTCAAATGTGCGAAAGAAAACACGAGTTCTATTGACATTGATGTTGGTCTCTGCCCAGGATGCCCATGTCTTTACAGCAGTTCTGAATGCATCAGCTGTTCGCATTCCCAGCTTCAACGAACCCCCGATTTGAAAATAACAACCCCTGTCTGAACAACCGTGTTAGAACTCAAAAGCACATTCATTTTCTATTCTATATTCTACAGAGGTTTGACTTACATTTCAAAAAGTTTTGTTGGTGTCCACCAATGACCCGAATTAAACACTAGAACATCAGAATCAATCCACTCTCTGCTAATATCATCCAACTTGTCAAGCCTAAGCGTTGATTTAACCCTCTTTGGAGCATGCTTAGAAGTCCTACCAGCTGGCTGAACCAGAAAAACTGACCGGTAGAAATCGATTCTCAAATCGAATGAACTAAACTTCACACCTAAAAACCGAATTTGTTTAGTGATTTTGTTGTTATTGACTTCAAACACTCTTCTTATCCTCCACACCAGTCATCAGCATACATATCAGAGACTCCCATTGTGTTCTGCTCAATGAATCTCCCACAAAAACAATCCGTTTCCCTCGTAGCTTTTCGAGTATTTTGTGAACATCAAACCTAGGGATTTCACAGTTTTTAGGCTTCCATCTCCACTTTGTGTAACCCCTATCTTTTCTTCCATTTGCTAAGCAATTTAACCCTTGCTCTGCAAATGGGCAATGTGAGGCATCATAAAGAGGGTAACTTCCATCCCAAATCCAACCCCCTTCAAAAACATTGCAATTTCCCATTGAATTGTTGTAATTGGAAACCCCACCAATTGAATCACTATACATAGGAATCTCGGCTACATTATTAACCGGCTGAGATCTGGGAAACAAAAACAGAAATGCAAATGCTGTGGCCAGAAAAATTGAACCCACAACAATAGCATCATTGAACGACTTAAATATGAAGAATCTACAATAGCCCTTTATTAGTATCTCGCTAAAGCTGAAAACCCTCAAAGTCAAAAGCCTGAAATTGAAATGACCGGGTGAGAATCGGCTGGATTCTTCATCAGTGTTGGTCATTTTCTTACAATGCACAGATAGAGAAACCAAAGATGACCTCTTCAAAGTATAATCAAAACATATACTTTCATTGAAGCGAAATAGATCAATAATGAGCCAACCCAATCAGAATGACAGAAAAATCGAATCTTTAACAACTGGAAGCTGAAGTAGGTGAAGCAAAGGTCAAGATTGTGAACTTCTAACTAGAGAAAGAAGGGAAAACTCACAGTTTCTTGTACAATAAAATAGATCTAGCGGACGGATGTAACTCGCAGTTTCTGGATTTTTGAATAAAGATGCTTCAAGTTAGTTCGCAAAGGTGACCCCTAAATAATACGGAACCAAAATTATGTTTTACCATTTCTAAAATAGATTATATAAACATAAACTAAATTAAAAAGTTTTGAATTTTTTTCACAAAATAAAGTAGAAAAAAACAATGTCCTTGTTACTACACTACACATTAAACCGGTAAAACGATGGGCTTCGTAGTTCTTTCATATTAGCAATTGCACAAAAAATAATTTAACACCAAAATACTTACAATATGAGTTACTAGAAATATAGTTAATCCATCATTTAACTATAGATTGCATGGTTTTTCTATTTCGTAATAAGTGTCGTTCAAGGACACATTGTCTTGCTTTTAAGCAAGTATCGTCTGTTTGTGTTCTGTCTTGTGTTTGTCCGGTGTTTTAACTACGGTGTATTGTTTTTAGTTTTTAAGTTTGTCTATGTTTTTCGGTCTGCGAATCTTGCTAATGTTACAGATTCTTCGACATGTAAAGAAACTTAATATCATATATGTCTACTTTTGATTGGGACTGTAATTGCTTCTAGTTTAATTTAATAGACTATATTCTTCTAAAAAAAACTATACAGTTGTATGATCTAAATATATTTTATGCTAACATTGATTTGAATATCTCTCAAATTCGGCTACAGCAGTTTTACTTTTATTCATAACACGATATATAATAAATTGTACTAGAGTAAGCAATAAAATTCAGTTTTATTGAACAAGTCATGTTAACGTAACACGGTTTTATTAACACAAAATAATTAGAAGCTCTTGTCTAAATTAAATTTATATTAAATAATTTCAAACATACTACTCCCTCAGGTGTAAAATGTTTGTTTTTTTAAGATTTTTATCAAGAACAATAAAACATTTATTACATTGTTAAATTGATTAATTTAGTTCCTGACTTTTCTCTTTCTTCTTAATTATACTCTTTATAACTTCTAAAAAGACAAACATTTTGTACCGAAAAGAGTAATTGAGTTGTTATCAGGTTGGCTTGGAAGTTGATTTGTCAACTAATCAAACATAAAATATTGGGTATTTCTAGAGACATTAAAGACGTACCAAACCACCAGCTATCTTGCTTGCAATTCAAGTGAGTTAAAAGATAAAACTCGGTTAAAGTTCATAGCAACTTAGTTCAAACTTTGGATTACGCTGTATGTTTTCGTTTTTGACATCAATCGGTTGGTTATTGTCTTTGAACCGTATTAATTAATCTTAAATGAAGTGATTAAATTGTTCTCTCAACTATGTTACCTACCCACGGGATTGGCCTTGGAGTAGTTTTATGGTGTGGCTACGGCTACCTGGCCTACAGTTGGATGGGGCTCATTAGTCATTACAACGTTTTTTTAATAGCATGATAGTTTTTTTGTTTACGAAAGGTGAATCCAAGTATAAATATATTTCAGTAGAGTTATTAATCAATATAGTTAGAATATTAAAATATGCAAGTTTAAATTCCAAGCAAAACAAAATTTAAGAATTTTTTATTCTTTTAAAATTTATGAATCCTTTTTTTTTTTTGAAAAACACTTTTGCTTAGGACCGAGAAATATCGGTACTGGCTTGAACTACCCTATGAAGCTCTTAACGTATCATAAATTCTAGCAAGAAAAAGGAAATGATAAATTAGGACATATAAATGTTTTGTTCTTTAAAATAGAATAAAATCTGTATGAATTAATAATGAAAAAATCGAAATTTCCCACATCCAATCAATTAGTACAATTTACAACCCCATGGAATAGAAACAATGCAAAATCCGATACAATAAGATACAACAATTCCAATCCAATAATATCAGTGGCATTCAAAGTTCACCAGCCTTGCTTCAAACCATCGATCGGAACCTAAGTCATCAACAAATGAACTAAACAAAGTTGCAAACGAGGTACATCTCTCGAGTCTCGACCAAGTCCCTAGACATTCTGGGCAATGAAGAGCAACTAAGAATTTCATATTCTTCTTCCTCATCTATCCATTAATGAAGTGAGCACATGAAAATTTTTTGATAGAGAACCTTAATGTCTTCATGAAAATACAACTAAATAAGAAGTTTCATTACAGAAAACTAACACTTATAACTTATAAGTGAAGAAGTAAGAGCTCATAACGGATTGCCATCTCATACTTGACAGCTCACATTTTTAGTTGTTTTGCTGATGTCACTCTCGTAACAAACTTTTCTACACTTTTCGTTACTATTCCTTTTCATTGTATATAAGCAGATGTTAGCACAATGTATCGATGAGAGATTTTGATCATTAATAAAGGTTTCTCTAAATTTCTCATGGTATCAGAGCCCTTCTAAAATGGTGAGGAAAAACAATGCTAACAACAATAATCGCTTCCAATTTCTGCAAGGAGAATCGTCGGCTGGAATCGAGAATGAAAACGAAGAAGATGAACAACAACGAAGTCATCTGGAGAATCCAGGCTTAATTTTGGTGAGTTCTATTCTAGATGGACAGAATTTTCTTCCTTGGAGCAGATCTATTACCAGAGCGCTAATCGCAAAAGAAAAATTGCGATTCATCGTTGAAGAAACAAAACCTAACGATAAAGATTCTTTGGAGTACAAGAAATGGGAGAAACAAGATTGTTTGTTGACATCTTGACTTCTGAATTCGATGACAAAGGAGATTGCAGAAGATTTCTTGTTCGTCAACACCACTTGAGAATTGTGGAAGGAACTGCAGCAGAGATTTAGTTAGAGTAATGCTCCCCTGTTTTATCAGCTTAAACGCAGTGTTAACTTGATGATGCAAGGTGATTCTTCTGTTATGCAATACTTTAATAAACTGAGACGTTTATGGAGTCAATTGGCGCTTTTGAGGCCAGATCTGATCTGTCAATGTAACTATAGTTGTGATGCGTTTTCAAAAATTGAAGAGTACAGAGAAGAGGATAAACTCATTCAATTTTTGATGGGACTCAATGATGATTACAATAATGTAGTAAATCAAATCCTCCTTATGGAACCATTACCTACTATAAAATCGAGTCTATTCAATGGTTGTGCGAATTGAAAAACATAGGGAAGTAGCCATTGATAATACTGTTGAGATGACTAATTTCACTCGTGCAAGATTTACTAAGTCTGATGCAGGAAAAGAAGTTAGCAGGATGAAGAAGTTTTACAAATCAAAAGGAGATGATGAAAGGCCTCGTGCGCACTGTGGAAATCTTTATCATTCGAAGAATACATGCTTCAAGTTAATTGGAGAGCCAGACTGATATGTGGAGTTGAAGAAGAAAAGACAAAGCCAGATTCGTGCAAATATTGCAGAAACTGCTTCTACTGATTCAGAACTAGATGAGGAGGAAGAAGAAGTTATAATGACAAAGAGAACTCCAGCAAACTATGATAAAAAGCAGAGAGGGAAAGCCAAAATGAATACTCCACTGGATGAAGAGGAGTTCACAGCCTTTGTTGGTGCAACTGGTTTCCATGCTTATTCAAACAATTCAAGTGTTTATCTCCCAAAAACAGAGTCATTCTTGATAATAATGAGGAATGGATAGTTGATACAGGAGCCTCGGCTCATATGACATCCAATCTAAGTATATTGCAGAATAGAAAAGCCTTTAAGCAGAAGGTAACTCTACCAGATGGATCATTAAAAATGGTTCAGTATAAAGGGGATATAAGGCTGAATGAAGCATTAGTGCTGAAAGATGTTCTTTGTTTACCACTTTTCAAGTTTAATCTGCTTTCAGTCAGTTCTTTATTAAAGGATGAGAAGATAGAGGTGGTATTCAATTCTGATTTGTGCAAATTTCAGGCTAAAAACACTAAAGACGTTATTGATGTGGGCTGGCTTGAAGATGGATTATACAAGATTGACTCAAGTTCCTTTTGTTCTGATATTAAAAACAATTGTCTTTTTGCTTTCAAGGATGACTGTAATAATTCTTCTAAGCCTGATGTTTGGCACTTGAGACTTGGCCACGTATCTGTTGCTCCTTTATTACATATATCTCAGACTAATATGCAAAATACTGAGTTTGATTGCATGGTGTTTCCTTGTTCAAAGCAAAGTAGGCAGGTTTTTCCTCGAAGCTATATTAATTCAACTGATATTTTTCAATTGGTGCACATGGATGTATGGGGGCCTTACAATTTAGTTTCAAAAACGGGAGGAAGATATTTTTTGACAATTGTTAATGATTACAGCAGATTCACTTGGTTGTTACTGCTTAAATCAAAATCACAGGTTTTTCAGGCTATTAAGGTATTTGTTCAAATGGCTCATACACAGTTTGCTTCAACTACAAAAGTGATTCGAAGTGATAATGGCTCCGAGTTCACCAATATCCTGTGTCAGCAATACTTTCGAGAACAAGGAATTCTCCATCAGAAAAGTTGTGTCTATACTCCAGAGCAAAACGGTGTCATTGAACGCAGACATCGAACCTTGCTGAATATTACAAGATCTTTATTATTTTAGGCGCAAGTACCCTTAGCGTTTTGGGGTGAAGCAGTTGTTCATGCTGCTAATGTGATGAATATTATTCCCACCAGTCTTGAAATGGGATACTCCTTTTGAAAGACTATATAAATGACAACCAGATTATAGTTCGTTCTATGTTTTTGGGTGTAAATGTTTTTATACCAACACCCTTCCACATAAAAATAAGCTTGCTCCAAGAGCTTTTGAAGGAGTTTTTATGGGATTTTCAGTGGGTCAAAAAGGATACAAAATATGGAAGTCTATAAGCAAAAGTTTGCAATCGCCAGGGATGTTCAATTCTTTGAAGACCATTTTCCTTTTGTTGCTTGTGATTCCACTATAACTAATTCCTCTGTTCAGCAGGTTCCCACAGTAATTTCATCACAGACTCCACCCACTCCTCTCAGAAACTCTACACGAGCTTGCAACAGGCCCACATGGTGGAAAGATTATGCCTTTTCATCCAAAACAAGTTATCATTCAATTGAAGCTTTAACTGCTCATAGTCATTTTATTTTAAATGCTTCACATGAATCTGAGCCACAGAGCTATGAAATTGCTACTCATGATCCACGTTGGGTTCAAGCTATGGATGTTGAACTAGCTGCTTTAGAATCCAATGATACTTGGACAATTGTGCCTTTGCCACCAGGCACTCGCCCAATCCATACAAAATGGGTGTATAGGATCAAATACATGCCTCAAGGACTTGTTGACAAATTCAAGGCGCGCCTCGTTGCAAAGAGATTCAATCAACGACAGGGTGTGGATTATTTCGACAGTTTTAGTCCAGTTGCAAGACTAACTACTATTCGAATATTTCTTGCTCTTGCTGCCTTTCGCAAATGGCCTGTACACCAGGTAGACATTAATAACGCATATCTTCATGGCACACTTGATGAAGATGTCTATCCTTATCCACCTGCTGGTTATTCCAAAGTTCCTCCCGGCCATGTGTGCAAACTTAATAAGTCTTTGTATGGACTTAAACAGGCTGGACATCAGTGTAATAAAGAAATTACTAATGCTCTACTTGATTTGCAGTTTACCCTATCTGGCTTTGACAATTGTCTGTTTGTACGAGGGGATGTTTCAGCAAATACTTTTCTTGCAGTTGTCATTTATGTTGATGACATTCTCATTTCTGGCTCCCACCTGAATGATATTCAACAGTTTAAACAACATCTTCATTCCCTCTACACAATTAAGGATTTGGGATTGGCTAATTTCTTCTTAGGAGTGGAAATTTCTCAAAGCTCTTCTGGCATTTTTCTTGCTCAAACCAAATATATTGTTGATCTCATACAATCAGCAAATTTGGATACAGCTAAGCCAGCTACAAGTCCAACCAATAGTAGTATTGATCTGCAGCAAACTTCCACTGTTCTTCCTGATCCTAATTCCTATCGACGCATAGTTGGTAAGCTTTTATATCTAGGCTTTACCAGGTCTGATATTGCTCATATTACCCAGCAATTGAGCCAACACATGCAAACTCCAGAGACTCATCACACGGCAGCAGCTCTTCATGTTTTGAAATACTTGAAAGACACTTTGACTCAAGGATTATTTTATTCAGCCTCTTCTTCCACTACAGTTCCCATTCAGATTCATGGTTATTACGATTCTGATTGGGGTACTTGCAAAGTTAGCCGCAAATCCATTTTTGGATATTGTATCAAACTCGGTGCCTCACTTGTTTCGGGGAAAAGTAAAAAGCAATCTACAGTCAGTCGTTCTACTGCTGAAGCTGAGTATCGTAGCATGTGTACAGCAGCTTGTGAGTTACGTTGGATCAGTTATCTCTTGACTGATTTCCAGCAACCATTTTCTTCTCCAATTTCACTTCATTGTGATAATGAAGCTGCTATTGCAATCGCCCAAAATCCGGTCTTCCATGAACGCACTATACACATCGAAATCGATTGCCACATTGTGCATAACTACATTCAGGAAGGTTTTCTTCAAGTTCAGCCAATTTCTACTAAACGTCAACTTGCTGACCTTTTTACTAAAAACCTTTCCACCTCTCAAATTCTCCATTAAAAGGACGGTGTCTGTTTACTTCTAAGGATTTCTCTCCAGGTAATTCTAGCTCCCATCTTATTGAATGATCATAAATAGCTCAAATCGTGATTGTTTTAGTGAAATTGCAGGAGAAGTGATTATAAGCCAAGAGCCATATGTATCTGTAGCTAATAACGAATTGCGGTGTGATGGGTGTTTCCGATCTGGAAATCTTAAGAGGTGCTCTGCTTGCCAAGTTGTGTGGTACTGTGGAACCACTTGCCAGGTTTAGTTCTTCTTCTTCTTGCCTTTTTCTATCTCTTCATTTTGATAGTTTCAATGAATTTGAAGTTAATTAGGCAGAAACTGGATTGGAAGTTGCATCGCCTTGAATGCTCTAGTCTCTCTAATCTTGGCAAGGAAAGGCGGAAATCTGTTGCGCCTTCCATTCGTTTGATTGTGAGACTCTACCTTCGAAGGAAATTGCAGATTGACGAGGTCAAAATGAACTGCACTTTTTTTCCATTTGTAGCTCACTTTTAATGCAAGTTTTCTTAGTATTTTGGTTGCTGTTGTTGAATGCAGATTATACCTTCTACTGCCACTGATAATTATGACTTAGTTGAGGCATTAGTGACTCGTATCCTTTCTGTTTTGTTTGTGTGATCAGAAAAATGTGTTTTCATTGGGTATTACTTCAATTCGATTTGTGAGATTTGTTCTCTTTTAACCTTTAATTTGGTTCAGATGTGAAAGAAATTGATGAGGAGAGACTGCTGCTTTATGCACAGATGGCCAACATTGTCGACTTGATTCTTCAATGGCATGAGATTAACCTAAAAGATATTTCAGAGAACTTCTTTAAGGTTGTTTTTGTTTGAGCCTTAGTTGTTTTGATTTCAAAACATGACCTATTTTGGACTTTATTCATTTGAAATCTACTTAATATACTTGTTAGATGATGTAAATTTCAATTGATCAGACAAATCTTCTGATAGTTTGTCTTACTCTGATGATCAACGATCAATGTAGCTTTCGTGCAATTCTCATACCATTACTGATAGTGAGCTGAGACCCCTCGGAATAGGGCTATATCCTGTTATTTCCATCATTAATCACAGGTGAGCACCTCATTGGATTGGTTTATTTGGTTGTTTTCTCCTTTTTCGCTCGGTTTTCTCAGTTTGCTCTAACAGTGCAGCTGCTTGCCCAATGCTGTTTTGGTTTTCGATGGTAGACGGGCAGTGGTACGTTCTGTAAAACCTATAACCAAAGGGACCGAGGTACCGCAACACGTTTTATATGCTGTAATATTGTAATGTAATATTAGATTATTTTTCTTGTGTTATTTTAAAGGCTATATACATCATTGAGCCCCCTAACGTTTTCCCGAAAAACCATTTAAACCCCTAACGTTTCAAAAAGCGCACCATTTAAGCCCCTGAATCCTACGTGGCAGCTGACGTGGCAACTTTGACTTTGATGGGAGACCGGCGACGATATTCCGGCGACGGCAGACTTCCGGCGATACTTTTCCGGCAACAGCGGACTTCCGACGACACTTTTCCGGCGATGACGGACTTCCGACGACATATCTCCGGCGATGGTTGACTTCCAGTGGCACTTTTCCGGCGACTTTGCTGATGTGGCGGCGAGTGTAACCCACTCTCTTGGGTGAGATTGAGTTTGTGTATTTGAGGGGCTTAAATGGCGCACTTTTAGAAACGTTAGGGACTTAAATGTTAGGGCCTTAAATGATTTTTCGAGAAAACGTTAGGAGCTCAATGATGCATATAGCCTATTTTAAAACTGAAAGTTTTTTCTTTGTTGTTTTAGGCAAGGTGTTTATTAGTTACATAGAAACTGCTGGAAGCACTATTACACGGCAAACAACTCTTCAACAGCAGTATTTTTTCACATGTTGTTGTCCTCGCTGCAGTAAATTGGTACTTTCTTTTTTCGAGAATGTACTTAAGTTGTATATTTCTTTTATCTGCTAATTGCTATTGTGTATTTCTAATTGTAGGGCGAGCAAGAAGATATTCAGGAAAGTGCAGTTCTTGAAGGATACAGGTGCACAAATGATAGATGCGACGGTTTTTTGCTTTGTGATTCTGGTAGGTAACTTTTTCTACTGTTGTTGATCAGACGGTTTGCTTTTGCACAATATTTTCTAACTTCTCCTTTGCATTTGAAGGCGACAAAGGATTTGTATGTCAACACTGTGGCTGCCATTGGAGCAAGGAAGAGGTACAGAAGTTAGCAGCTGAGATACAAGCAATTTCAAAAACGGCCTCTGAGTCTATGTCCTCCAGCAGTATCCTTTCCATTGGTATTTCTTTGTGTTGAGAATCATTCATCGGTACAACACCAAACAATGAATTTGTTCCCTAAGTGAAGCTAAGATATGAGGGAAGCCATTTCCATCTATAGGAGTATTGAGAAACTTCAAATGAAATTGTGCCATCCCTTTGCGATAAGCTTGATGAAAACTCGAGAAACCCTTCTAAAGGTAGAGCATTGTGAGTTTGATGTCATTACAAAATTCTGTTCTCTTTAACAGTTAATGTAATACAGGAATCATTTTCTGTTTTATAGACGTTGATGGAGCTACAAGACTGGAGAGGAGCACTGTCATATTGCAAGTTGACAATACCTGTATATGAAAGTACGCCCTGCTTATTGGAAATTGCATCATGAACCAAAATAACTCGGCATATCGTATATAAATGTTGCAAACACAAATTTACGTTTATTGCAGGGGTTTATACAGAATTTCATCCTTTGCTTGGATTGCAGTATTATACCAGAGGAAAACTTGAATGGTCGGGATTTTTTCTTTATATATTCAGGGCTTTTGTGTACTTAGAAACTGATTGGCGTTTCAATGTTGGTGTTAAAGGTTACTTGGGAACACAGAGAATGCTATCGAGTCACTGACCAAGGCTTTGGATATACATAGAAATATTTCAGGAACAAAAACACATTTCATGAAGGAGCTCATGTTGAAGTTGAAGGAAGCACAAGCCGAAGCTTCCTACAGAATAACAACTGACAGAGCACTGTAAGTTATATTGAAGATTGATGATCAAATCGAGGACGTTGAGTAGAAATCCTTAATTTCTATCTGCCAGGGTTTAACTTGTAATTTTTTCAGCTCAGTTTTGCGAAACGTTTTTATGTTGTATTAGCCATAAAAATTTTCAAGATCTTTTGAGTGACGCCGTTCAGTGTGCATTTCCATCCATAAATTAATTTGAATGTATAGTGTGAATTTAAATTCACCAAAATCGGTCATGGACCTTATGGGCGAAACAAATCAATTGATTCAATCACCTAAAAATCGATTCGAACTTATGTTTGAAATAAATAAATTAGATCGGTAGAAGTAAGCGATTGAAAAATCTGTTTTTATGAGGTTGTATTTGGGACCTGGACTACTTGGATTAGATAAGCTTGAATCTGTTTATCAACCGTTCATGTTTCATTACTGCAATATGTCACACGATTCCACCTCGTTCTGTGATTCTTAGTTCCAGCAGGTATGTTCTGTTCCTCATTGAACATAAAGCTGTTGGATAACAATCATAAATTACAGAAATATAAATGTTATAGAAGTAAGATACAAACACCATAAAATATATTAAACAAGTTAAAGAAATTTGAACACCCGATAAGCTGAGTTGAGCAAACTCTGTTCTTAAAGGATACTTGGTATCCTTCCAGGATTAAACAGCTTCTTCGATCAATAAGATCAGAACAAGAACAGAAAGTATGCATATATCCAAAATACTCATATAATACAAGTCTCGAAAACAATTTTGGGAGAAAGTCTTATCTTTGTTTTTGTTTTTAATCACTTTGTATGTAGAGGAGCCATAGATGTTTATAAGCAAAAGTGGGTTGTACCCAACATCCTCAAAATCAGTTTTGTTAGAGCAAAATCAGCTTCACAATCAAACCAACCTTGCGCGTGGTTGTTACGGAAGACTCAAAACATGTAGTTGGAAACTCTTAACCTCAATTTGACCGGATCATGCAATTCCAACCGTTTGATTATATGACTAAGTCAAACGACCATATTTTGCTCAAAACAAAACACAAACCCATTATATATATAGTGCTTTATATCAATAAGCATAATAACAATGATAATGTGATTAAGAAACTCTCTAAAATTACTATGTAAAACTTCTTTTTCAAAGTATTTTACAACTCAAAATTTCTAACAAAAGCACCAATAATTTAGGCTTAATACATCGGGACCTCCTGAAGTTGTTCTGAATTGCCCTTCGCCTCCCTAAACTTTCAAGTGTGTCTCTCGCCTCCCTGAACTCGTCAAAATGTACCTATTAACCTCCTTCAACCTACAAAAATGCACCACTTTGCCCCTTAAATCAATGTCGAACCCACATGTAGTGGGTTGGGTTCCATGGAACCCATAGATTTATGAGAAGTACATGAAGTAATATTGATATTGGAGACATGGAATCCATTGAAAATTTGAGATGGACCCCATACTAATATAAGTTTAATAAGATGGGTAGCTTTTAAAATGATATTTATGTGTGTTTTATACTAAATATGTCATCATATTTTAGTTTTTTTTCTCGATCATGTATGATAAATAAAAGTGTTGGATCAATGTCGCTGATTCCTAAAGTTCGCTGATGTACCAGCTCGCTGAAGGTCGTTTTGCTCTGGTTCAAGAGATTGCTCAGCGAGAGGAGTCTCGCACTAAAGTAAATTGGAGAAGTTCACGGATAGACAATGACGCTGATGAAGCAGAACGCAAATCGAGGAAGCTTTGGTCAACCTAAAAAGTAATTTATCTTATTAACAGTTACTCTATTCCGGCAAAAAGGGAAAAATGACAAAGCATGGCCAGAAACTCGGAAAAGAACAAAGACACCAGTCTGACACCGCGGCGCGTAATCTGAGAAATATCAAAATCCGTGTAGAGCCAATCAAATTGCGACAGCAACCTTAATCTCCTCGATTTCAATTCAACGGATTGTCGAAGAAGTTTCATCAACTGCTAATTTTTTATTAAAGGCAGCTCTGTGTCAAAACGGCTAACTTACTAATCAGAAATTAGCAAATCCAACCGTTAGAAGAATTCAACGGCTACATTCAGAATCTCTCTATAAAAGGAAGAAGACTCGAAGAGAAAG
>CAOJBJ011862802.1:0-15416 GCA_948291685.1 Euphorbia celastroides | reverse complement strand
TGAATAAAGTATCAATTTTTGACTAATTTTAATATTTCAAAGATGACATTAATATAAAGGCTAAATGCATATATAGTCTCATGAAGTTGGCATCTTTTTTGTAATGTCCTCCTGAACTTGCAGGTGTCAAAGCAAGCCCCCTGAAGTTGGTAAAAACGTTCACTCCAGTCCCCTGAAATTAGCAAAAACGTTCACTTCAGCCTCTTAATGCCACATGCCACAATTTGAATGGAGAAACATAAATAAAATATTTTAGTTTTTTTTAAAAGTCAAGTAAATTACAATGTGATACATGTCATCAAAGGAGTTAAAGTGAACATGTTTGCCAACTTCAGGAGGCTGAAGTGAACGTTTTTACCAACTTCAGGAGATTGTATTTAACATTTGCAACTTTAGGGGGCATTTAAAAAAAGTGCCAACTTCAGGGAGCTAGATATGCATTTGACGTAATATAAATTTGTCTCTTTTACCAGTAATTGACACATAAGTATGATGGAAAAAATGATGTATTTTCACAAAATTTACATAGGAACTAAGCTACATATGGCAATTACATATATAATTCAAACATATTTATTTAAAATTTGTATGTGAGTTCTATAAAGTCCAAAAAAATTTCCAAATTTATATTTATGGGCCCTGATCGGACTTGAAAATGACTTTGTAAATTGTTTAGAACCAAAGTTTTAAATTGGGAACGAGCTGAGCTTAAGTTGAAATTTTAATAAAGAAATCTATAAGATGATCGGCCCGAATCCAACAATCCGCTAATTATACAGTCTGGTGTGAATTCTATCTTAAAGCTAACGTTATATGTTCATCTCTTAGAAAAGCCACAACCAAGTAATGATCATCATCTTTGATATTTCATTCTCGTGAAATGATTTCAAAAATACACCGAGTTGAAATAACCGTCGTCACTAGGCCAAAATGTCGATATGCATCCATCCCTTATATATATAATTTCAAACCAAAAAAAGTAGAACCCGTACTTTTAGTTTTTCGACCAATAGAAAGTAAAATACCATCGATAACTGCTTTTTGCATTCTCAATCATACAAATGTATCACCAAATCAGTTATACCAAATGCATTTTGACCTCTGTTTGCAGAAAATTGAAAACAACAAATTGCCCAAAAAGTCAATAATTTATTAAAAAAAAGCCAGTAAATGGCTTGAATTTAATTATAAGTATGATTCATGAGTATAGTTCTTATACTGATATTGTACTTACAGTTCTTAAATTACAAAAATGTTGCAAAAAAAAGTAAACTTAAAAAAAGGGAGAACACCTGAGATTTATGGGTCAATGCTAACATCATTAGCTATTGAACCAAGTCCTACTTGCAACCATGGTGATGAGTTTCCAATAATGCCTGTGTCTTTTAGTTCACAAAGCTTTGATAATTTCACCTTGCTGTCTGCTTCATCATCCACATTAACATTATTTTGTGCTAAAGCATTACAAGTACTTTTGTTCTTAGTGTTGCTATCAATGTTCATTTGATCATCTTCAAGTTGGTCGTGGTCCCTATTTTCACTGTTTTCCTTACCTTCAACTCCGACCCAAGTTTTTAAATGTATTTCAGTGGAGAGTCCTAAGGTTGGGTTTGTTTGTGGGTTTTGCCTCCCTTCCCTATTATTGTTTCGGTGTTCATTGGCCAAAGCTGGAAGGTTGAGATCAAGTGTAAGATCGAGGGTTTCGGGATTATGGTTGAATTGGGGTCTTTTTTGGATTTGTTCAATGTGGTCTTGAAAGTGTTGAAACTTAGCCAAAGAAGATGCATCGGGCGAATTTGAAGTGATCCAGTGACACCTCTTATGGCCACCCAGAGCTTGTCCAGAGGAAAAGACACGATGACAAATTGAGCATTCATGTACTTTCAACTTCCTTTTGGATCTAGAACCCTCTAGCGTTGGATTAGAGCCATGCTCAAATTGAAAGTTCGAGGTTGATTTGGTCGGGAAAAACTCTTCTTGATTCGAAACATCTTCTTCAGCTAAATTATCATCTACGCTTTGATCAAGCCTAGCTGCGAAGCAACCTTTAACCTTTTTGTGACTAGCTCTATGCCCGCCCAATGCTTGATGTGAACTAAAAACTTTTTTGCAAGCTTTGCATTCGAATAACCCTTTTGTTGCAACCGCTTTTGCCTTTTCAACCATTGGAGCTTCTCTGTAAGCAGCTAACGGTACAACAAAATTCAACGTGTTCCTCCGCTCCTCATCTCTATTAGCCGAAGCGCATGATTCCTCTGGCTCGACTAAGAAAGGGTCATACGTCGCATTTGATAACATCATAAGACAATTTGCAAGATCTTCCTCCTCGCTAGAAGGACAATTAGGGCTAAAATTCTCAACTTCAGCTCTCAGTGATCTTTTCCTTTTAGACCAACCGCTGCATCCTCTCCTCCCATCCTCCCCATCAGACTTAGGGGAGGATACAAGAGACTCGGCATCATCAGAGCTACATTTTCCATGTTCGAGAAACAATTTCCATGACAAAAATTCTTTCCCGCAGTTTTCACAAACACGACAACTCTTCAATCGGTTAGGGTTTGTCCTCAATGCATACATCCGCTTATTACCTGGGGAAGAATTTCCATCCAACTTATCCTCCCAATCGTTGCCCGCCTCTTCGTCGTCAATGTTAGCATTTTCGTCACCAATTCCGTGGGCCCTCATGTGGCCTCCCAAAGCTCTCCCACATGCAAATCCTTTCTTGCATATTTTGCAAAAATGCTTATAGCTTGATTGATCCACCATCAAAGCCATTTATACAAGAATCAAGAATGTATAAAAAACAAAGAATCAATAAAGTTTAAGAAGAATGGAAAATTATGAAGTGGGTTAATTGAATTAGTGAAGGAAGGAGACATAATTAAGTAGAGAAAGTTTGTTGCATTGTTGAATGGTGAAGAGAAGTACTAGTCCTAGTTTTTAGATGGAGTAATGATTGTTTAATATTTGTGTAAAATAGAGTAGAAGAGTGAGGGTGACAAGTGGTGGGAGGGAAAATCTTTTGAGACTTTTTCTACGGTGGTGCCACCAGTAAAAACCCTCAAAAGCAGCGGAGTTCCGTACATCCAGTGTCTTTTTCTTATTTAATTATTCTATTTTTTAATCAAAACGTGTGTTGTTTAAAATAAAATTGTTTAAAACTATACATGTTTATGTTTATGTTTAAAACATGATTCATATTCCTTCAATTGCAAGCCAAGAAAACTACCCCATGTTTCTCCTTCTCCCTCGCTTGCTTCAATTGCTTTCCCACATTTTGTTGAATTATTACTATAATTATTTTTCTTTAGTTTTTTCCTTGATTCATTAATATAATCTATCACCACTCATGAGTTTTTTTCCTACTTATGTTTTAGCTAATTTAGGTGATCAGTCCACTTAATTGTTATTATTAGTCCAAAGACTGAAATTGTTTAATTTTCTTAGTTTTTTTTTATTATTTGAGAAAATTTCATTTCTATGTTTCGGTCATTATATAGAGGGCATCGTATTTATTTTAAAATTATGATAAATATGATTCATAAAATCATTTTACAATCTCATACAACATTGCAGATAACAAAGCCAACTTTTAGATGAGTTATTTAAATACTGAAGTTTCTTAATTTATTTCTATGATATGAAAAAACATCATATCTATTTTCTTGGTCATTATATAACTTTAGAATTAGAAAGTTTGAACTTTAGAGAATCCAAATCCTATAAATTTTATTCTAGGTGATTGGTCGACTTGATTAATACTATTAGTCCAAATATTGGAAGATTTTTATTTTCAATTTTTTGTACAAGTTAAAAATATCATTTCTATTTGTGGTCATTAAATATAGGACATCATATTTATATGGGAATTCAAACGAGTTCAAGTTATAAGTTATCATGCTCTCGTATAAACAGTTGTAAAAAGCAAAGCAAAATTTTGTCTTTTTACTTTATTCAAAATAATGAACTACAAAATAGTGTAGTCATTTTTATTTATTTATATTGACTTGAATATTTGAGCACTACTCATTAGTGGATATAATGCAACTGGTATAATATACTATTTGTTTCTTTCAGTTACAAAAATTAGAGTTGATATCAATTAAATAAAGTAAATATATGGGTAAAACTTGCTAATTTATTCAATAAGAATTTAATATATTTTGATTGAAGTTAAATCTTTAATTGAATAGATTACAAACTCGTTGAATTTAGTAAGTGAACTATTGACTAAGCAAAGTCATTACTACTAGCAGCTAAATGTGAGGAGTAGTGAAGTGTGGGTTTATTCCCCAATCAATCAATTATATAATTAATGATTTTGCTTGGATCTAAAGCATTTACCAAAACTGATTAATTAACTAATAGTGACAAGTAAAACAGATTACTTTCATGTTATTAATTATAAAACGAAATTTTGAGTAATTTCATGCTTTCACACGTACACAATATAATTTTTTTCATTGAAATAACATCATGGCAGTAGATGAATTTAAGTGAGCCAATTGATAACGATCCATTGAAAATATACTTGGGCTTTCCATAGGCCTGGGCTTTCACTACGACATTGAAACCAATTTAATTTGGCCCAATGTGAAGAGCAACATTCATGTTTAATATCAAACATAATTTGCCATATATTTTAATGTTGTTTATATTAAAAAGAGATTTTTTATGTTAAACCTTTTTTGTATAATTTAGGTCAAAAATTTCTTCTGAATTAATCACTTATTCTGAATATATGTTTAATATAGTCACACAACTATTTTGATTGATTTTGAGGCTAAAACTATAAATCACAGTAAACAAATTAACAATAACAATTTCAATAACAAAATATAATAGTTGAATATTGACTGATGCAATACTTTACATATTACAATATTATTATACTAATAAAATGAGTTGTTAGCTTCAAGCTTTCAAAAACAAACGGTGAAGGCAACAATTTGAGAAATCATTTGTTCAAATTTAAATTGATTGATAATTTGATATATATTTAAAATATAAATTTCAATATCACTTAATTAAAATGAGTATAAATTTGAATAATCAAGTGTGATAATGATGAAAGTACCGTATTATTATAAAGATATTGTCGAGTGCTTAATAACTGAAAAGATCCTCTAACATTAGACAATGAGATTGTAATCTCTTCTAAACTAATTAACAAAATTTGATATAAAACAAGGACAGAATATATAGTTAAAGACTAACATATTGTGCTAATTGATTTAACCATGCAATAAAGGCAGGGGACAATCTTAGTTGTAATGTGCATAATATAATAATTTAAAGGCTGACCAATTGTTTATCCCTATAGAAAGTGGTCGTAAAAACGATTACTATCATATATAAAATCATTAAATATTTACACAAATTGATACCGAATTTCTTCCCTCCTGCGTCTCACCTAAAATTTTACAATAGATCTATATTCATCAAAGTGCCTTATTAAATAATAAATTGTGTGTTATTATTACTTTTAAAAATCAGATCTATTGGATTAATCCATGAACACTTATTTATCACTTCAATTATTTTTACAGTGATAATTTTTTTAAACGGAATAAAACTTTTATCATAGGTAGAGATGCATAAAATTATACAGTAAATACGCTCATTTATTTATAGCTACTTCAAAGTGATAAATTGGTGATTAGTAAATTGAACATAGAAAATAATTGCTTGTTTAAAGAATATTGTAGATCCAAAAAATGCTATGTATATGTGTGCACTGTATCAAATCTATATAATCAAATATATGGTCAGCTGGTGACGATGCCTCTAAATAAGACATATAATCTTGGTATTAGGTCTTTGTCCTAAGGCAAAAACAAATTTCCTATTAATTAATTAATATTAGCATGCTTAATCTCCTGTATTTTTATATGACGATGTTTAACCGCTAAATTGGATTTTTCTTAATTTTTTGACCAACTACTTGTCTCTTAACTCATTACATTCTTCTTTTTCTTTCTTCCTTCCTCATCTAAACGTGTCTTTTGTGTTGGTTTTGTATTGATGATAATTTTGTTTAATTGGATTTCCCATCATTAGCTTCTTTATGTTTTATTTAACAAACCAAATTCATCATGACTACGAAGTTTTGCTACTTACAAATGACAGCATATATATGATTCTTTCTAATACAAAATGTAGCCACTAGCCGGTGATTAACTTTGGAGGTTTAAAAAGATGGATAAGTTATAGTAAATTCTGTATTCCGAAACGAGTCTAATGTTCTTGTTAATTGAAATTTTCAGTAATCTCCCAACCGTTATAACAAATGACAAATTCGTCAATAAATAAAGAAAATCTCTACGATATTTTTCGTTTGGTGAAGAAGTTCCAGCACTGCCACTATAGAATTGCAAATTATAAAATATTCCATGCAATAGATGTGTTCTTAATGTTGCAATCAAAGATACGCAGCCTCACCCGAGATCCTTTCATAATTTTATTTTACCCCATCTCATAATTTGATTAGATCTTCATATGTGATTCAAATCTCATTTATTTTCCAAAAGAAATAAAAATAATTGTATACATTATTCCACAACAATGTAGATGTGCTAGTTATATGCATGATATGTTGTAAGAATTGTTGACCCCAAATAAAATCTTATTTTTCACAAACTAAATGTACAGTAGAAAGTACAAAGTATCCATGCCAGAATAAAATGGAAAAACTACAAAATTGGGTTTCACACTTTTTCAAAAACATGTATGTGGTTTATTTTTCTACACAAACATATCTTGTGGTTTGATTTTTTTTTTATAAAAATATGCCTTGTGGTTTCAGAATTTTGCAACGTGCTTCTGAAAGATTAATCTTCTCCATTTTGAAGTAAAATTTTACATGTTTCTTTATAAAAATAAAATACACATTAATGATGAATTTGAGATTTTTTTGAGATGTATAAATATTTATTTTAATTACAAACAGATCCTAAATTTTAAAAAATCATAATAAAATGACACATTTCTAATAATTAGTCATATTTTGATAAATAATTTATAAATAATATAGTTAGAATATATGAATGTTGAATTTATTGAAATAATTTGTGTAACATTATTAAAATTATAATTTTTGAAAAACATACCTTATGGTTAGTCCCTTTTTATAAAATTCTAAAACCGTAAAATATGTTTTTGAAAGAAAATAAACCATAAACATGTTTTTGTAAAAATATGAAACCATAAAATATGTTTTTGAAATTTTTCCAAGTAAAATTAAATACTGATACTGCTAATAATTTTTTGTGTAATACCAAAATAAAAAATCTGAGAATATACTGCTACTACATCAGTCTCTAAGTTGACTTCATTTTCTTAAAATTAAAAAAAATGGACCCTCTTGTCGCTCTACAAGCAAAACCCCAAATACCAAGAAACCATTAAATATTTAAAATTATACATTAATTTCAATCAATCTTCCATACAGGTTTTACACACAGTTCCAGGACCTATTTAGTTCCCAAGAATTTAAGGGTTGTAAATGATTGAGACCTTATACCCATTTTCTTTTTCATTAACTTAATTATTACTTAGAAAAATATGACTCATTGGATCTTAGACTTAAATAGGTTCCGGACCCGTATATAATTTCCCATACTCTCTCTCCTATTAATGGCTGGTAAAATTGCCATTAAAAAAAGTTTTTTTTCACCAAAACTAACTAAAATCTACAGCATAATTCTTGCAATTTGATTAACATACGTTTTATTTCCAGCTTGTCTCGATTTGATTTCCTCTGCACATCTCAAAGTCTTCTCAATGTGATAGCCTCCTCCAATGCTCACTTCCCTTTCTAAATGGCAACAATAACTCTCAAAAACACTCACATTTACGTGTAATTTAAATCCCATCAAAAACAGAAATTGAACCTCCAATTTGTTCAATTCAACAACCGTTAATCCCCCTACTCTTGCATAATAAAAGTTTCTATAATTCCTGTAAAATTCAACAAAAATAAAAAAACCCACATCAGAATATAAATCCTTACTCAAAACAAAGACATTTAGTTATTTTCAAGACAAGGAAAATAAACTTACAAGTCTTCAACATATTTGGAGGCAACCATGATAGTTGTAATAAGCAATCTATGGACATTTCTTGCGTTGATTCTAAAGGCGGGATTCGCCTGGCAAAAACGGTCAATGTACACATAAGCCACCACATAAACCGAAGGTCCGGCTTTCGTGTATCGAAAAATCCTCTCGAGATACGATAATATTGTCATGTCTGGAGTTTCGAAGCAGTCGAAAAACCGAGTTCTTGCATCGTTTGATAATGCCCACGAGCAGTTTTTGGCGATTCTCTCGTTTCGGGCTAACGTTCTTTCGATCAATGAGGCAAGAACCGAGACAACTAGTGGAGTGTTTGAATCGTTTTGGTAAGAGTAGCAGTAGAGATCGGATCGGAGTTTTCTCGGAGAAATGGCGAGGGAATTTGCCATGTTTTGGACAAAAAGAATGGGAGGGGAATGTAAGGTATAGTTTAGTATACTTTGAAGAAAAAAAGGTATAGTTTAGTAGCAAAGGGGTGAGGGTTTAGGGGGAATTTTATAGTGGAGTTTGGTACTGTAAACCCAAACTGTTTGTTTTTATTTATTTATTTAATGAATTGAGGTGAATAAAGAAAAATAAAATTAGAATTGGACTATTCGGAAAGTGAATGGAAGCAAAGATCATATCAAATAATATAAGATTGGAATTTTCCTGAATGTAAAGCCACGGTACTCTAAACAGCTCAGCTGTTCTTATATTTTAGAAATTTTTTAGTGAAGTTTACATTTTTATGACTAGTCCTCTATCTTTTGTATTCTCAACACAACAAACAGTCAGTCTGTTTGTAGTTATGAAACATTTAACCCTTATTATAATTGGATAATTATCAAACTTAAGTTTACCGTTTAGAAACGAATTTGGTCGTATGGAAAAAATCACAAATACTCTCCTCCATGATATTAGAGAAGGCAATTTATTAAAATTGTAACATTGTTTATGCATTTGGTACCTCAATTCTAAGAGAGATGGATTCATGAACTATGCAAAAATTCACAAATTTTACATAGATATTGGGGTGGATTATGAATTCTCTTACCATTAAAGTTTCAAACAAAACTCACATCCTGAAGATAATTGATGCTAATCAGCCAAATGTTTCATGACACTGTTAATTTCTTTGCATCTAGATGACAAATATGTATAAAAGTGAGAAATTGGCTTTAATTAGTCAAAATGGAAGGGATGAAAGTGTAATTTTGGAGTTAAAAAAGGGTCGCCGACACTGAGTTAAGGGATGCAGAAATGATAGCTGGTAGGTCTTGGTTTTGGACCCGAATAGCCTCTTTCTTTTTTTAGGAGCACTGCAATGGAAGGACTCTTTTTAAGTCCATCAAACACTATTTAATATAATTAATTTTTGCACCATGCATTATCATTATGGGTTAAGTACTTTAAATAGTATTGTGAACCACATGTGTCATGATTTAATAGGGTTCAAATTTTAAAAATAATTATTTTTAATATAATAATGAGAAGAGAGGTAGATGAAAGAGTGCTTCATTTGATGGACTTTCAAATCACTATTTCATACACTCTTGAAACACCATCGTGATGCTCTTATGCATTCATTGAGATTTGTGAATTAAAACTCCAAAAAAGGGGACCACAACTAATCACACGTGCAAATGAGTTGAACTGTCCACACTGCTGAAAATAAATATAGTTTTGAAACTATTTTTGGTACTCAGCATTGACCTTACTTTTGAACCATAAGCTAGGTCTCAATTGTTTATCTTTTGACGTGGTAGCAATGGTTTTACATTTTGTTAGAAGTCGCCGGTTTATAGTGATTGTTCCTATAACGTCGGTACTCAGTATAAGAGTGATAGATAATACTATTTCATACTCATTATTTTCCATTTTCCACCAAAATAATCTCATACCCATTAAGTTAAACATTATAGTGGCTCCGTACCAATTGAGTGTGGCTCAATTGGTACATCTTGTAATGTATTGGCTCCGTACCAATTGAGTGTGGCTCAATTGGTACATCTTGGATTCGAAACCCAACCTCTTCAAGGATTTATCAATTATTCAATAATAAAAAATATAGTGACTCCGACCAAAATCTCGACTAACTTCTCTAATTTATTTTGTCTTACACATCATAGAGGCAGGGAATAGTAAAAGAAACTTTCATCGAACCCAGTTTCAATTGGTTATTTATTTGTCATATTTTGAATGAAATTTGGAAATTTTAAAAAATGTAATAAGTAAAATGAGATAGTGATAGGTCCTAGTCAAAACTATAAGGATAAATATTCTTTTCGGGTGAAAATGAACCACAAATATTCTGTTAGGATGAGAACAAACCACAATTGTTTCACTTAACTCACTGCCTTTCATTCAGATAATTAACAACCAGAAAACTGTTCCTATTTTCTAGCAACTAAGATAGAAGCTATCTAAAATAGTAAAATACCACTACACTGATTAATACAAATGCAAACAACTTAATAACTAAACCTACTTACAATAACTATAATTGCAAAACTAATTGATACAGCAGATTTAACCCTATCAGATGGTCCATAGAAAGAGATTTGGTGTAATCTCATGTAAACCGAAAATGACCCTAAGCCAATGAGACTCTTGCCATGGCCAACATCAGATGTTTAAGATTTAAATGAGGACCCGCAAATAAAGACTTGTTTGATATCAACATTTCAACCAGTTCAGATATTTTCGGTGCTATTAGATCTCAGCATTATTTTTCCTAGTGGAGAAAACTATAACCTCGTTTTGTAGCTCTATATTTTGTGGACACAAATGACCTTTCAATTCAATATTACTGTTCACTTTATTTGCATACGCATTTCTGTCGATACTATGTTCTTTCAATTCAATACCTCATCCCTATCTTCATTAAGATTAAAGATTTCTCGTCTCGATTAAAGTAGCATTCATAACCTTATTTATGATGTCGGCAATAGCTATGATATCGATCTTTGGCATAATATTTTATTCTAATCATCAAATTGTTAAATTTTAATAAAAAATGTTAGCAAGAAACAGTAAGGATCAACGAAACATCAAAATTTCATAGTATATCAAAGCTAGGATGTTGGCAGGTTTGAAAATAGCGAAAACAGTGAGCCTTGTCAACCATCTGTGATATTAGAACCATAAAAATGATCCCTATAAACAAAATTTAATAACAGATTTACAATTGTCGTTGCTAGATATCTCTATTAATTTACAAAAGAAATAAGAGAGAATTGGGGGATAGTAATGAAATTTCTATGGAAAAATGGATAGGATAATGATGCCATGATAAAGTGATTAGTAATTCATCAACCTTATAACTTATGGAAAAGAACAAGAAATATTGAAACTAATAAAAGTTGGTTTAAGTAGTAATCAACCTGTATGTCTTGTATGTGCAAATAATTTATACATACCACACCCAAATTCTCGATCCAAACTAAATATAGTTAAATCAAAGAATTAAATATTCAGAAGAAAAAAAGATAGATTAAAATAACAACATATGAGAAGATGGTTGTACCTCATTTAAATAAATTAAAGTCAACTGTACCAGTTGATAATATGAAGACAAAAATGGGTAATTCTGATGAGTTAGGGTTTGGGCCAAAGAAATTGGGCCAATGTTCTTTTTCAAACGGGCCTTACATGTGGCAGAAGAATATCATATATAACGTCGAAAGGGGATTTTTCCTTCCGTAAATAACAATTCCAATCGAGATTCAGACCTGCGGCTGTTCTTTGATTTTCCGGTTTTATCAAGGCAAGTTCTTCGTCCTTTTCCTTTTATTTTCATTCCGAAATCCATCGATTGCGAGTATTAGGATAGATCTAGATGTCGAATTCTTGTAGATCTGCTTATTTGTCTACCGAACTTTTTCTAGCTGATTGTTGGGATCTCACTCGCTAAATTGGATGGATCTTCTGTTTGAATTAGGATTTGATGCGATTGCTTCAACTATTAACTCTAAGTTTTGATTGTGGTGGAGTAAATTGAGTTTATTGTTTGCTGTACTATAGATCGTTATTTTCTAGGGCATTTGGTATGGGAAGCTAATCTATTGGGCAGACATTGTGTAGCAGTTGAAATCCAAAGCTTGAGAGGCTTACTTTTAGAACTGAGTTCACGTGTTAGAAATTAGTTATTTTTCGATGCACAGGACCATCATCCTTTTCGATCAGGGCTCCGGGGTGGGCCACCTATCCGAACTAGCACTGATATCTGAATTGTGAAGGTCCTTGGTTTCCATAAACTTGCAAAAAAAGTGATGACGTCTTTGAAAAGTTAAAAATTACCAAAAGCTTTCACTTTTTGCAAATTTAAAGGGAATGAGTAACTTGTCAAAGTTTAGGGGCTGTTGGCGAAATGGACAATTATGAAGGGCGGGTTATGTATTTGACCTTTCTTCTTTTTGTCCCTGTGATGTTTTTATCTGCTGAATTTTGGCCTGAAAGTATTTTCATGTATATAGATTTGACGTGTGCAAAAATCAAATGTTGATAAAGATTGATGCTTCACAAGATTTTAATTGTTAATGCATCATTGATTGACTTGATCCCCCGTTTATGATGGATGGATGCCCAAGATTGTCTAGGATAATTGTTTGTTTTAGGTGATGTTTGCTCTGCCTATTCACTCGTAGATCGGATATGTGCATCTTTAGTCTTGTATATCTTGATTGTTTGTAGAAGTCTAGTAAGCCAATGCAATACATTGGCAATAATTTTCCCTTGTGGCTTTTTCAAGTGACTCATCACTGTTATAATGAACCAATTTCCGATAAATGCGGATCTAAGGAGGTTGGATTGCTGGTGATTACAGAGATGGCAATAGGTGGAACAGCCCCTCCAAGAGGCAGTGCGGCAGCAGCTGCTAGCATGCGCAGGAGGAGGACCACAGGCGGTGGGGCCTCTGGAGGTGCAGCCGGTACTATGCTGCAGTTTTACACCGATGATGCTCCAGGGCTCAAAATCTCTCCTAATGTTGTATTGATCATGAGCATTGGGTTCATTGCTTTTGTTGCTATTCTCCATGTGGTCGGCAAGCTTTATTTTGTCCGTAGAGAGGCCTAGAATTGATCAAATTGACCTGGATTATGAGATCTATAAGTTGAATTTAGAATTCCGAGTTGCTTTTGTTTACGAATATTTGGTTCGAATTTCAGTTAATGGATGGTTACAACAGCTCTGTTATCTGGATCACTTGTATAATTGTGATCTTATCCTTAGGCAGTGACCAGCATTACTCTCATCTGAATTCTACTATTGGCTTTGGGGTAGGATTGGGATGCTTTTATGCTCAAGTCACCCATTATCTGGGATTTTTTTTTTATAAAATAAATTTGATTGAATTCCTAAAAATGTTAGTTCTGATTCTAAACACTTTTGGGGAACCTACCTTTTCTCCAGCAAGAAAAAGGACAATTATGTGTGTTCTGTAATCTTTAATTAGAATTGCTGTTGTTCTTAATTTGATATTTTCTAATGATTTCATTCGAGACCATATTCTCACCGCCCCAGCCTCCAATGGGATTAACTTATGACTTCCCAAACAAGCTTACACTATGAGAAAGGAGCCTAAGGTTAACCAGATATTTTATAATTCCTTCAAAAAATATGTACAGAACAACATAAAATTGTAACTGGCACTAATTGAAATTTTTTGTGACGTCTCAAGTTCATGGACTTAACCTTTCAACAACTCCTGTTTATGGCGCTAAGATAGTAAGATTCCACACATTGCTAACGAGTCTTACAATACTACATCAGAGAACAAAATGTGTCTGGATACATTAACACCTTTTAATCAGATAAATACATTGTTATTAAATACTTTAATCAACCTAAATGATAAATATACATATAAACATACAACAATTAGAAGCTGTCTACAATCCGTGTTTACAAATGGGAGCAAACACAGACAACAAAGTCAGTGAGGGCTCTCAGAAACCCAGCCTGACACCATGCTCTCATCCATGGGCTTAAGGCCACCGCACGATCTTGCCACTGATTCGAAGAGCTTCTCTATCTCCGGTGCACATCTAATGAACGATCGGTTCCAGAAATTGTATCTTGGATTCTACATCACACAAAAAGTTATATAAATAAAGGCACTAAGAGACATGTAAAAACAACTTCATTACAAGCACAACAAGAAGGAAGCATATAAATGTTCAAACCTTAATGAGTTCAATGAAAGTAATCAGAAGGCCCCATGGATGTGGCCGATTCACTATGAGCCGCTCCAACAGAACTCTAGTGATCTGCTCCTGAATTATTTCCTGACATAGCAAACAGAAATGCAACAATGAGCACATTTCAAGTGATGTTTTGAAGTAAAATGAATTCACTGAAGCAGAAAGCTTAATACAGTGGAAATAAAGGTCAACCTGGTCGGAAATGGAGAAGAGGTGAAGCAAAACAAAGGAGAAGTAGTGGGTGTGGTTATTAGGGTAGCGTAGTTGGTTGGCAACAGCATTCAAAAAGAGGTAGCGTCCCTCAGTATCAAGCTCTAGTATTAGAGTGCGATAAATATCCATAGCAGCATCCTGCTGCACCAATAATACTGCAAGAGGAGAAGCACTCCCTGTTGATTGTGCGTGTGACTGTATTGCCTGCACACAATAATCTCAGCATCAACAAATTGAGCCCAAAAAAATTCATCAAGTTTTGTAATATTCTCCAATCATGGCATACTTCAAAGTAACCGTAATATGAAAAGCACTCAACCAGAAAATACCTGCATCCCAGAGTAGAGCACGAGGGAGTTAATTAATGGCACGTTGTATCGAGTGCCAGCAGTGGAAGCTTCACTGGTTGAAAGGAACAGTCTCTGCTTCAATCCACTTAGAAATGAGGACTGCCTTGTCTGAAAATAGCAACCAGATATTGTTCAATGTATTATTGCTAAAGCAGCAATAACAGTCAACAGATGAAGTGAATAATAGCCACAAATGATACATTGATAGAAAGATAAACAGATAGAGATATATACCCTGAGAAATTCATCCACATCATTCTTCATCTGCTTAGCTTTAAGAGCCGCATCAACCTCTGAGAGAATGTGAGGAGGATCATGTATATCTGGAAGCAAATCAATCTGCCGAAAAACAAATGAAGGACCCAAATCCGAGTAATCGATATCAGAATCAAGCAGTTCGTATTCAGTTACATGATAGTAAAATTATAGGATGGAAGACCTTCAGGTTTGGGGTAGATGGATCGGGAAGCTTCATATTGCGGGGAAAAGCACTGAGGATGACATTGCGCATTTGTATACAGCTTGGAGGAATAACATCACAGAAGGTGAAATGGTAATCACACAAGAACTCTGGAAAATCATGAAGCAGCACC
>CAOJBJ011860537.1:0-12145 GCA_948291685.1 Euphorbia celastroides | reverse complement strand
GCATTGCGGCTTTCAACTTTGGCATACTTCAGAATTTGAGTGAGCTCAGAGGAGTAGTCTATTTTGCTGACCAGTGCATTCATGCTTTCTAGCAATACTTTATGAACATTGTTCTCCAACTCTTTCAGTGTGGCTTGCTCACGCCCAAAGTTATAGATTTGCTCCTCTTGTCGAAGCTTGCTTTCCCTCATCATCTAGAGCTCAGTGTTGGAACCTTCAAGAGATGGCTTGAGCTCGTTGACTATTGTCTTAGACAATGACTGTTGAGAGGGTAGTAGTGCGATAGAACACCTGAGAGAATCTACTATGCAAGCAAGATTTGCAACAGAAGTGCCTAATATCTCATAATTCTACGGTGAGATGAGAATAACCGATATAATAATAGGCAAAGTAATGGCTGTAAATGTCCTAGGCGTGCTTGTTAACTGTTCGTATTCTGGTAAGTATTTATCGTATTACCAGGTAATTTTAGCAGTTAACAGGTCATTGATATTTAAAGAAAGTGTTTCTGTTACCGATTTTACCAATTGACCATTCTTTTTCAGTGTTAACTATTCGACTGAATTTGACATTCCATTAAGTTCCCTCAGTGAAATGAATCTTTCCTTCACCAGAAGTTTAGTGAATATGTTAGCACGCTGATCTTCAGTAGGAATGTACGTCAGCTTCACTTCACCTTTAAGCACATGGTCTTTGATGAAGTGATGCCTGATGCTGACGTGTTTCATTCTGCTGTGCTGGATAGGATTTTTGGATAGATTTATTGCACTTTTTTTTATCACACATAACTTCCAAACATCCTGACTTTATTCCATAATCTTCCAGTTGTTGCTTTATCCATAGCAGTTGTGCAACACAAGTATCAGCAGCGATGTATTCAGCTTCCGCTGTGCTGAGTGCAACCAATGTTTGCTTCTTGCTGTACCATGAGACGAGACACTCTCCAAGGAAATGACAACCTCCACTGGTGCTTTTCCTATTGAGTGAGTCCCTTCCATAGTCAGTGTTAGTGTATCCTCTCAGTATCAGATCAGCAGAGCTTGGATACCATAGTCCTGGATTAACAGTATCACGTAAATATCAAAGTATTATCTTTACCGCAGTAAGATGAGAATCTTGGGGATTAGATTGATAACGAGCATAATAACAAATACTATATTGAATGTCAGGTCTACTAGCAGTTAAATAGAGTAAGGATCCGATAATACCTCTGTAGAACTTAGTGTCTATAGGATTACTTTCATTATCTTTACTCAGAATTGTGTTTGTAGCTGTTGGAGTTGACATTGGCTTGGCTTTCTCCATGTCATACTTTTTTATTAGCTCCTTTGCATATTTGGAATGATTTATAAAGATTCCTTTTTCTCCTTGTTTGATTTGAAGTCCAACGAAGAAAGTGAGTTCTCCCATCATTGACATTTTGAATTCACTTTTCATTTGTTTGCTGAACTCAGTACATATTTTGTCCCGATTTGCTCCTCGCCCCCTGAACTTTCAAATGTGCCCCTCACCTCCCTGAATTTGTAAAAAACAGACCTCTCAACTCCTTAGAGCTGATGTGTCGCGGACGTGGCACCATATTGAAAAGTCAAGAGAGTGGATATGAGTATCAAGGCAATTATGTACAAGTTGGAGGCTAAAATTGAAAACAAGAATGTCTCCCCTAGCTCTGTTAGTTTTCCGGCGACCAACTTGTCCGGCGACAAGCCTGACCGCAGTTCATCCTCACCTTCCTCGGCCCCTCAGTCCACGGCGCGATCACCGCCACCGCCAATCCCCTGTTCACTCCGGTGAAAAAGCTTATCATCCTCAACTAATGTTTCGCTGAATCCCGTCGGTAGCAGTGCTCGAGGCCTGCCAAAATCTCGTCGGGGCAAGAATCCCGCCAGTAGAGGAATGCGAATCTGGTGCTGCCAAAATTTTCAATCCCGCCAGTCCCGATTTCAATCCCTTGGTCCGTTTTTTACAAGTTCAGGGAGGCGAGAGACACACTTGAAAGTTCAGAGGAGCGAGGGGCAGATTGAGACTACCTCAGGGGTCCGATACTTTTAAAAACTTAGGCTCAAAATAAATAATATCAGATTATTGTGGACGATTTTGTAGTAACCCAAGCGTAATAAAAAGCACGGGCATGAAAGAAAAAATAAATAACTATTTTTAATTGTAGTTCAATTAAGTGTAAAACTTTATACGGAAAAAAGCTTTCTGAAAGTGTTTTATAAGATAAAACATTTGAAATGATGTTTTAAATGTCAAACTCAACATGAAAACTTCAAAATGTATTTCTCACCAATGTGGACATTGACTTTTGAGTCGTGATATGTACGAAAGTTAAATAGAATTAGTAGCAAGTTATAATTGTTAGGTATATAAATTAATTAATTAATGCACTTAATTAACCACAACTGAAAAGTCTGCAATAAATCGCAAGGTCCCCTAATTATCCAAATCAAATTTGTACTTGAAATTATTTAATGGAGTTTCAAACCCGAAATTTATCTATTAGACATTCATATTTTTATAATGACTTTTGTTTTCATTCATTGCTGAAAAAGTTTGGCCAACCGTGCAATGTTACGAATAAATCCAAGCAATTAAAAACAGAAAATGAATCCCTATAAATAATAAGATTCAGAAGAACTTTGTGACCATATATTTTTCTTGAATTCTTAGACCAACCCTTCATTTGTTTGTTTGTATACGTTTTCTTGTTTGTATACGTTTTCTTGTTTGTTTATATTACTATAAAAACTAAATTAAAGAAGTTGTTGCGTTTAATAAAGCACAGGCCAACCATTACTGATTTTTTATTATTTACTTGCAACATTGTTGGTTTAATTGATTATGGGGCAATCAACAATTATGCGGTTAATGAGTCTAGGTAACATTTTCTCCTTTAAGTAACTAAAACTAGCTGGAATAAAATAAATAATAATGCACAGTTCACGAATATATTTGATGAACTGAATTGATAAATAAATATTCAATAAATGAAAAACTCCATTCTAATGAATACATTTCTCCGATTCCAATTTAATTCAATGGTTTAACGAGTAACATCGCTTTATGTATTAATAAATAAATATAAATGAAGTTTTATAGGTTCTATGTAAATATAAATGAATAATCACTATATTTCAAATAATATATTTTTATTTATATAATATATTATAAATATATTTTATCCAATGACTAATTTTCAAACACCCTAATAAGTCGTATTTTTCTAGAAATACCTCCAAAATTGATTGCTTTATCAAGGTACATTTAACTTTTTTAATACAAAATGATATAATTACGAAAAAAGTCTAAAAATATCATTTAAATGAATATTTATTGATCAATAAATATTATATTAATTAATCGATAAATAAATAATCTCATCAAATGAATTATTTCTTTTTGTCCCAAAAGTATTTATTTATCAAAGTTCTACTAAAGCTATGCTCTATATTTTCACTATCCAGTCTTTAATTTATGAAATCCATTCTTTAAAAAAAATTAAAAGTGAAGTTAAATAAATCGTATCTTAAAATTGTTATTTGATACCAAAAGGAAAAAAAAGTTACTTAATGTGTTACCAAACACACAAAATCTTATTGTGGGTAATTCCTGAACAATACATTTGTTGAAAAGATGAGAAGCATTCACTATGACTAAGCTCGAACAATGTATCTCAATGAAAATAATTGTGAATGTTATTAAAAAACACACAAAATCTTATTGAAATTATATAATAACCGTAACCTTCTATTAATGAACATAGATTTTTTTTTTATATAGTAATGAACATAGAATGTTACTAGATATAGAGCAAAAATGTGACAAAAGTCTCAAACTAGTGATTGAAATTTAACCTTGACAGTTTATAGATTCAAGCACATGAGCTATAAGATATATATATATTTATTGTAAGTACAACGGCATCAAATTTTTAAATGAAAGTATTCAAAGACGATATTTCACAAATTCAAAAATATTCTTACATCCATATCTCGTTTAATATCACCAGACTTGAATCAGTAAACATCAATCCAAATAAAAATAGCTCAACAAATAACAAAAAATCTACCATATATATCAGCCAAGCGATCGTATATGCATATTTAATTTCAATATATATACATTATAAACCATTAGAAAGTAGAAACTCAAAACAGATAAGTATAATGCCACTAGAAAAGAAAAAAAGCTAACTACAGATATATAATTCCATTTCCAGTAAATAAGAAAAGAATAATAATATTGCTAAATTACTTTTTTCAAAAATAATATCTTAAATGTGAACAAATTAAGGCAAAAATACCCCAAGCAAATCCGGCCGATACGGCAAAAAGGACCGCCGTTTATCACCGTCCTTGCCGGCTCGACTTTTCACATATTGCTTTTCAACCGTTCCTTTCGGCGGTTTCTCTTTCACTTCACACCTTTTTTCGCCGCCGGCGACAAGAAAACGTACCTATCTTTGCCGTCGCTGTTACTCCGGTAAAGCAGATCTCGAATCTTCCATCTCTTCGAGTTATTACCGGTGGAGCTACTCTTTTTGCACCTCCCGCCGGCAACCGCCTCCTCCTTCGCCGCCTTCTTCGGAGTCCAAACGCAGTACGAATCCGCCGGAATATTCTCCATTTCGTCGGCCTCCGACGATGAGCACGACGCCACTTCTCTGTCCTCGCTGAAGAGCTTCCCGAGAGGTAACCGAACCGGTTTCTCCGCCCGATTTCGAGGGGCGGAGGCGGCCGCCGCCGATTTGGCGAGCTCCTCGTTGTCTAACAGCAAATCGGTGTTGAATAGCGGATAAACCGGCCTGATCTGGCCGTTGGAGAGGATTTCGTCGGCCGAAATCGGCTCTCTTCTCACAATCGCAAACTCAAACTCCTCTTCTTCTTCCTCCTCCTCCATAATTGGGCTTTTTTTCGCGCTCCGTTGAATCGGATCGAAATTATCGTCTGTTTTAGCAGATTCGTCGGAGATTTCTCGAACAACTCTGGCGGCGATTTCAGCTAGTTTGCCGGATGAGTAAGAGCTGAAGCTCGGAGAGCTTGAAGATAGGGAAACGAGTGAACTCGGCTGCATTTGGATTCGTCTTGAAATTCCAGATTTGAATGTAAAAGAGAGAAACTAAAGAAAATGAAATGAAAGGTGAAAAATCAAGAGGAAAGTTGAAGAAGTATATTTATAGGAGAGAAAGACGAAAATGGAGAGGAAGAGTTTGCAATTTGGTTATAGTTAAAAAGGGGGATTAGGTTAGCCTCGCCAATTAAAATTCAGTTATATCGATTTTTTTCATTATTGAATGAATAAATAAGTGAAGTAATGGTACCTTCAGTGTCACCTAATATAATATGAACTCATCTCTACGTAAGCTTTTAGACCATTTGAAAAATTATATTACATTTTTTTAACAATAACAATCATTATAATCTAGATTTGTAATCGATTGTGAAATGCTTTGTGTGTGGGGTTTTTCAATATTGTAATTGGTCATTAATACGAATTAGATTTTGGTAAAGTGATACATTTTCTAATGAATTGATGGGAGGTTTTGAATTCGAAATCTAACTTTTTCAAAGATTTATTAATTATTTAAAAGAAAATAATTGATCGTTAGTAGGAAAATTTTCAAAATAACGGTAGTTTAATATTCATAAATAAATATTAAATAGGAAAGACATGATGAGGACCCGAATTTTCATTCAACCACAAGTTCTGTTCATTTATTAATTTGCTTGATAATCATATATATATGTATATCTAATACTAACGACTAATTTGCTAAGTGGAACGAAGTTAAATTTATTAAGCTTTTTTTTTTTTTTTGCCACAAGTTTAATTTCTAAAGTTGAGAATAAATATCAGTCTTAAAATTAAAGGAGCATAGTTTAGTTGATATACCTTTTAATATAGAAGTAAGAGATTTTAAATTCAAAATCCAATATTTTCAAAATTTTATTAAATATTCAATAAAAAAATATAGTCTTAAAATGAATATCATACTTGCTACTATTCTCATACCACATTTGTAAATTGTTGTTAGTTTTGACGCATAGAATATTGTTTGCTTACACGCTATTTCGCTAGCATCTCTATTTCTAGAACTTTCTTTAACAATTCACATTGTCATTGTTGTGTTTACCCTCTTTCTTATTTGTGCAACAATACTCTATTATACATATTCCATGCCCGGATCAATAACTCAAACAACTAAAACAATAAAGGGAAAATAAAACGATATAACTCTATTAATAAGTTATTTACATTTATGATTCTTAATTAATTAATTATCACTCTACATCTTCTCTAACTTTCTAATATCAGTAAACACGTTTCCCTTCTTTTCCTCATCTTCTCCAAATTTCTTTTTTAGATCTCGCCGGATCTTGCCTTCAATCTCGCCGGATCTCGTAGTCCCGCGCCGGATCTCGCCATTATCCGACTCCACCGCCGTTCACACGTCGTCGTTCGCTTGTCTTTCCGTCGGATCTTGTCGGATTTTGTCAAATTTCAGTTAAATCTCATTCTAGAATATCTTGAAATCCGGCAAAAAAATTCTAATATCCACCGGATCTTGCCCTCCCTCTTTCAGATCTCGCCGTCCCTCCGTCGTTCGCTTGCCGTCCCGTCGCCGTTCGTTCGCCGGGACCGCCTCGTCGCCACCATATCTGTTCATGTTTCTTTTTTTGCTTTTTTTCATCGATTTTGTGTTAGATCGGTCTTATATCGTGGATATATCATATTATATCTAGGATATAACGTGTTATATCCAGCATATAACGAGATATAACGTGTTATATCCAGGATATAACGAGATATATCCTGGATATATGTTGTTATATCCTGGATATATCCAAGATATATTTATATCCATGATATATTGTGTAAATTGAAACTTTTAGAACGTGTTGGGTGTAATTTTTATAACTGTTTGGTCAGTGAATGAGATAATTTTGCTAGACTGGGTATTTTGTCAAAATCTATATTTCATATTGGTTATGTCATGTATGTTACTCAATAATAAATAACAACCTTAATTTGAAGCTGAATCAAACATCAAACATGCACACATATCAAGACTAACACGAGAATATCTACAAGAGTAAACACGAGAATAAATTCTATTCTAAGCTTTATTTTTACATCATTTTCATTATTTGTAGACATAGGTTGAGATTTATTATTTCAATTTAATGTAAGTTCATATGAGACAATTTTAAAAAAAAAATAAGTTTACTTTTGGTAATATATGAATTTATTTCATATGTTGCATCTAAGGGAATATCTTTTCTATATAATTAATAAACACAATAACTTAAGGACTCTTTGTATTATTTATAGCTTTCATTTTCATTTATTATAGGATAGGGATGCTTAAGGCTTTTTTTTTCTCATGTGGTATCAAATTTGAGAATTATATAAAAAAATCATATTTATGGCTTATTCTTTTCATTCGTTTCATTGGAGTTTTTGCAAAGTCATGTTTAAATATATGATTCAAATGTTTTTACTTGATTGTGGTGAGTGAAGGCAGGTACAACTGTTATTTCAATAAATTCTATTCTAAGCTTTATTTTTACATTATTTTCATTATTTGTGGACATGGGTTGAGATTTATTTTTTCAATTTAATGTAAGTCCATATGAGACAATTTTTTTTTAAAAAATAAGTTTACTCTAACAATACTCTAAAATGAAAAAGTATATATAATACTTTATATTTAAAGGAGATATAAATAACTTCTATATTTAGAGCATATCTATAAAATGTTGTTAGATTGCAACATGGCCTATAAATGGTGAAAACTCAATTTGTAGAGGGCGCATAAAGATTTTCTTCATTTATGAGGTTCAAATTTAAAATTTTTCTTGTATCAAGTTGTTTAGAGCTAACAAGCGAAGATTTTTAGAGTAAACTTAAAAAATATATATTGTGGTTTTGACTATTTTCAAAAGGGGGGTTTGAGATTTTTTTTTATTGAAAGGGAGCTTGTAGTTTTAAATTTTTTTCAAAACACGGATCATCATTTAAATTAATAATGTTGTGGAAGATTTTTTAATTATGTCAACATTTCTATAGTTAAACTATATTATTTAAGAATTACTCATTCAAATCCGAATAATTTTTGAAATTTATTTCATTTTCTATGATTTTTTAAAGTTTAAAGAATAATTTAATTTCAAAAAATAATTTTTTATCTTAAAAAATGTCAAAAGTAATTTATAAAATGTATTATATTGTCATTAATTAACTTAAAAAAATTCATATTAATATAAATAATATAAATCCTATTTCTTGAAAAATTTTCAAAACAAAGATCTTAAGTTATCTCTTTTTCAAAAAGATTTTAAAACCATGAGACCCATTTTTAAAGGAAAAAAAAACCTCAGACCCCTTTTTAAAAATGGTCGAAACTAAAGGTTATGCTTTAAATTTTATCCTATTGGTCTTTGGTCAAGTGATACATCTATTAATACTGAATGAAAATGATCAAGTATCGAACATTGTCTCTTACAAAAATCCTAATTCTTCAAAAAAATTTACCTTTTTTAAAATAACACAAGCCATTTTTATTAAATTTATTAATTACGGAGTTTAAATAATAAAGTTGCACACACTGAACCATTGAATTTAAATTTAAAACTAATGCATATTTAGCTCCCCAATTATCACGATTTGTTGAAATGTTACATTCACCTTTAGATTGTTAGTTTTAATCTCTAAAATTGGTAAAAATGTTAGTCCCAGTCTTCCATTGATACGTGTCACATTGTGATTGGTTTGACTTTTCAAAAGATCTAAATTTTTTAATTTTATCTTTTCAATTAAATTATGAAAACTAACTATTTAAATGTGAGAGCGACATCTAATGTATACGTTAAACATTAAATTTACGGTAGATGAAATTATTGTGCATAGAGGACGGTGGCTTCTCAATATCCTACAAAATACAGAAAACAATATACCTTTCTGTATGATAATTTAGTGAAAATTACCCTTAACCTCCATTCAGCAAGCTCCTAAATTCAACAGTTAGAAACCTGTAAAACAGAGAAAAAAGAGGATCAAGGTTATCCTTTTGAGTAACTTTCTAATGCCTAAATCAGTAACGAGCTTAGGAGAAAATCAACAAACAAAAAACGACAGCTAGGGTTTTAGATATTGCATACCTTGTACCTTCAACGTAAATGAATATATATAGGCAAGTAGATGTTGCCCTAGAGTTTCACAACTTCTTCCTCATCTGATAAGACATTTGACTGCTACTTAGTATACTGCCTCAAGCTGTTGAGTCGGTTGTCTAGCTCACTTAGCTCGACTCCGGCTCAATGGCCCATAACAATTCAGAGGTATTTCCCCAAGCGACATTCAGTCACTGATCAGACGGTACTTTGACGATCTTCAGTTAAATATTAATTTTGCTGATAATGTTATCACTGTATTATTTTCAACAAAATTTGGTACTTTAAATACAAATTTTGTCCTCAGAGGTTTTTAAAGACGTCTATAAACCATGTTATACATGAATTAAATGGAGCTGTATATTTGTCAATAAGTAGGGGACATAAACTCGATATACCTTTAATTAATTAGAGTAACATTTATCTGAATTTTATCCAAACTTCATGTGTAATTGCATTTTTACCAATACATATAAAAAATACATATTAAGTATTCAAATTCTCGTCAATAGAGCTTTCAGCGTAATTTTTCTATATTGCAATTCTAGAAGAGGTTGACATCTCCGCAATAGAAGAGATTGGCATGCAAGTGGCATTCCATGTTGATATAAACTATATATTGTTTTAGACAACATCTAAATCTATATAATAGATTGATAATGTATACAAGCAATCTAGCATTAATTCAAATTAACATTATCATTCGTACATATAATGAATTTTCATTCATATTTTATGGAAAAAATAGCTATTTTTTTAATGGAATTAATTAAATGTGTCAGTAAATTGTGAAAAATAATATAAATATCAAGATTGAGTCTTATCTATCAACTTAAGTTTTTTGGTAAAACGGTTTCATGATATGATATCAGAGCCTCGTTGACCTAAAGGTTGAGGGTTCAAATTCTGCCAACTCCATTTGTTGAGTTTCAATACATGGTAGAGTGAGCTTGTGTTGTACCTAGGGATGGTAATGGATATGGGATCCAATCCATATCCTCATATCCTATCCATCTATGTCCTATCCAAATCCATTACAATTGAGATCCTTAGGATATGAATTGGATTTGGATCCTCCAAAATGATATGGATTGGATGTGAATCATATATGGATCATACTATGATAGGCATAATATTGCATTGATTATTTGATGGTTAAACATATGATTTCAACATATTTAATCAATATCTAATGGGCATTATGAGTAACTTTTCAGATTTGAGACAAAGCAAGGTTGCAGCAGCATTGGAGGGAAAAGTTAAAGTGTTTGGAGACAAAATTGATGCAAGTTGGAGGGAATTAGGCTGACGTGGCTAGGAGCTGGTGGAGAGTGGAAATTGTGATGGGAAAGTTGTAATTTTTGCATTAGTTTAGTATTTTTCTTACTTGGACACAAATGAGTCACATGAGCTTCATTGACAACCAAGTGTTTTATTAGTATTTTAGGTAGGATATTTATCCCATCTTCTTCTCCTTTATAGAAAAATAGATCTGAAATTGTAACAAAGGATTTTTCAGCCATTTCCCACTCCTCCTCGATTAATGGAGGAGAAGGTTTCTTGTAAATATATGTAGACAGTCTTCAGCCGCAGTTTTTCCCAAACAGCAAGCTATAACCTTTCTGATTTCAATTTATGTATGCAATCTTTTTATCTTTTAGTGATTGTGTGTTTGAGCATATCACTTTAAATGGGTTTTGGCCGAATCCATGCATAGCTATAACATCAAGGACCTAGGAGAGACTTGTTATAGCGTAGAACCACAAACACACACATGGAAATCTTGAGATTGAGGTGGAGAATATCCTTCTACCGCGAGGAGATAGATTTCATGCTAAGGGTTTTAACTCTAAGTTAAATGTTCAACTGAACTTAATGCAAGGTTGCTGTTGTAAGGAGACCCAAAAGGAGATTTACACCAGTAGCCTTAGGAACCCTTGCTAGGCCTAGGGGAAAGCCTGGGGATTTTGGTTGAGAAACTCTAGATATACGTTTCTGAACAGATTGCATGCTTACTTGAATTGGTAGGAGCAGATTGACTATGTTAGGGAAAGATTGTCTTTGTTGCTGTCTTAGATAGTCTTTTATATTTTCACATCTTAGATTAGGACACCCACAATCTATTATAAAGAAAACCTTTCACCCAATCTATAGGAACACTCTCTAGGCTTGCTCCATGTGGAATATGACCTTGTGCTCACCGAACTACAACCGATCCTAGTGCACTTGCTAGGCCTTCGTTTCGAGAGCAATATTGTTCTTCAACTTTTACATTCAAAATTAACAATAACTCGAGTTTAGTTGCAAAGTGATTGCAAGTTATTCCTAGTGATTTAGGATATTAAGTTTCTTTTTATGAAGAGATATTCAACTCACACCTTTTTAAAGCACTCGAATCACTCACTGCGCGTGAACGAGATAATTAAATATTTTTCCTTAATATACAAGTATGTTATTAATAAGTAATAACGAAAGTATCTAACATAGTACAAAAGGCTAACAAGAACTTGACTTTCCGACATTTGTAGTGCGAAACAATATTAAGTTTTTTTATAACAAATAATATTAAGTTTCTAATGTGTTTCAACGTGTTAAAAAAAATAAAATGCTTTTGTTGAGATGAGGGGTAGGCTGAAAAACGGACAATTTATAAAATAATATATAAAATTTAACTTTTGATTTAATGAAAATGTCAACCAACTTAAACTTATTTCATAAATAACAAAAACAACAAAACTATTATCACCAAATATCCACAAAAGTTTAATATTTTCACTTTGTACAATGTCTACACATATCGCATATACATATATTTTTTACTTTACATCTGATTTACATATTATTTTGAAATTGTTAAAACGGATCTAAAACATCTTATTACGCATCCATTTACGTATACATATCCATTACACAGCCAATACATATGTTTTACATAAAAGTTCTGAACCGGTTTGATAATATAAACAACT
>CAOJBJ011859871.1:0-11241 GCA_948291685.1 Euphorbia celastroides | reverse complement strand
GCCTTTTTGTTTGGATTTGATTTGTACATGTGTCACCTAATGGAATGGTAAATATCAAATCAAGAACTAATCTATGATATAGCGAGTGAAATCTAGTTATTCTCATAGGTTTCTTTAATTGCAATCCAACAAAACGCCTTTTAGATAATTACTATCTCAAAATTTTCAATATTGTGCTTTGCTTTATAGTAAGAGAATATGCTACGTATTTATGTCCCATCCAACAAAACGCCTTTTAGATAATTACTATCTCAAAATTTTCAATATTGTGCTTTGCTTTATAGTAAGAGAATATGCTACGTATTTATGTCCCATCCACTAATTTTAAGGAGGATTTTTTGGGTAAATATACAGTATGTGCATTTAATCAAACATTAGAGATGACCTATAAAGTAGAAGTAGAACACATAAAAATGGCCGATTAAAGAAACCCATTTAGTGTCCAATTAGGAATAGTTGATGCACTATTTATCTTCTTTGTCTAATGTAGATTGAAGAGCTCTTATATACCTTATCGTAAATGAAGCAAAAAATCTCGGAATTAAGATAATGGTATTCTTTATCTTCGTGAGATTCCAAAAATCCATGTCTCTAGCATTGTGCCCCATTGAATGTAAGTCATGTGTTCATATTTGGATTATTTTATTTTATTTAGCTCAAATGCATGAATACCCTGCTGAGCTATCTCATTTTTGTCAGCTAGCTGACTGAATTTTTAAAGTTGACAAATAACAAGCTGAACTTTTAAAAATCGGACAACTAACCCCCTGATGCTGACGTGGCATATAACTTTTTAAAATTTATCGCGTGGGCGCTAGAGGTTATTTATTGCACTTTTAACAATTTGAGATGGCTAGTTGCACATTTGGAAAAGTTCAGCTCGTTATTTATCACCTTTAAAAGTTCAGTCGGCTATCTGACAAAAATGAGATAGTTCAGTGGGGTATTTATACATTTAGCCTTTTATTTAAGGAATAATTTCAAAAACCCTCCTTGAGGTTTCAACTTTTCTCAAAAACACCTCGGATGTTTAAAATCCATCAAAAACCCCCATGATGTTTTCATCTATTATCAAAATAAGGATTTTTCATCCAATGACAGTTAACAGCTGATGTGGCAAAGGGCAATTTTGTCCAATCCTTAATTTTTAACTCATTTACCCAAACACATACTTTAACCCGTATACCCATTATGTCTTACCCTAACCCACATCGCCTCCAGCTGTTTATCCTCTTATCCAGCGAGTTTCACAACCCCTCTCTCCTCTCTTTTACACTCCTAGATCTAAACACAAAATTGACGATAAAGAGACAGAAAGAACGAGATTTGGCCAGATCTGAAAATGGGTTCTCCGGTGAGTTCGTATCCCAGCGAGATCTATTCCCGGTGAGATTCCCATCACCGAAGAGTTTCTGATCTAAGTCACTTTTGCCAGCAAACCTCGATTTCACGGGCAGATCTGAGTTATGGTCAGAGTTTCCCCAGCAAACAAAATCATATTGCTTTCCCAGTGAGATCCCGTCAATTTCTAGATCTGGTTTGACCGGCTATTGGAGGAGAGAGAGATTTTCGGCAACGGGGACAAAACGGGCGGCGTCAAGGAGGAGGTTTGTTTTGGTGCCGTCACCGTCATCGTCGGAATCGCGATTTTTCGGTGTCGGCGACAGCGGTAAGGGATTAGGGTTGGGTTGGATAACAATTAGGGTTATGGTTGGATATGGGTAAATGAATAAAAAAATAAGCATTGGACATATTTATCCATATCCACGTCAGCAATTGTTATTGAGTGGAAAGTTCTTATTTTGATAACAGACTAAAATATCAGAGGCTTTTAATGAATTTTAAATATCCTGATGTTTTTTTCTGGAAAAGTTGAAACCTTTAAAGTTATTCCTTTATTTAATTTGTCTATCTCGTAGAAAACGTGAAATTTTTCCTCATCCTATATACTAGAATAAGTATAACAGGAGATATCTAATCCTCACAACCAAACACCAACTAAATTGAATCCCAATCAAACAAAGCCACGTAGACAAATCTCAAAGTGTCATTCTCTTTCTTCCTGATCTTGTTCTAGTACAAGTACAACCCCATCTCTCCACTTTCACTCTCATTCGCGCGCGTGTTGTCCATTTTCCATGTACAAATTGTCTCAATATCCCATCCATTATTTCAAGCGAAAACACTTTGGTGGACCATGCAGTATGAAAGCACTAAGTAATAAGTATCCTCTTAAACTTATTTTAAATTAGTTTTCGTTCTCCTAAACTTGTTTTAATAAATCATTAAACATTAAAATTTTACATGCCGATTTCTGATTAAATAACATAAATTAAAAATCAAGTTAATCAAAAGCTAATATGTGGTGTTTATGAGTAAAATAATGTGTTTTTATAAGTTGAAGAGGGTAAAGCGATACCTTTTCTCAATTTACGGGGACAAGATTATATTTGTCAGGCCTATTTCATATTATTTTGAGCATTTTATAAAAAATCTAACCTATAAAATCTAACCTATTTCATATTTGTCGGGTTAGAGTTATTACCAATTAAACATTAAAGTCTAACCTATAAAAACAAGTTTAGACTGAATTTAGACCATATATTGTGATTAAGTCTATTCATGATATGTCGCACTTATTTATTTAATGTGTGATGTAAATATGTTTCCTACTCTTATTTTTGCTAAGAAATTTATTTTTTTTTTAGTTTTTTTAATGTAAATTAGCATGAATAAGGCTTTATATAGATTTGATAACATTAATATCATCAAATGGTCATTGTACCGATTGATTACAATTTTAGAATCACATCCACCAGCTGCCCGACAGCATTTACTCTTTGGCGGCGGCGCGTGAACTCACTCTTAAAAGATGCTTTTGATTTTTCTTATAATAAGAAGCTTTTGATCTTGTCCCCTTTTTATTACAGAATAACACAATACATGATTGCTAAAATTGGATTTCTTTCTTTTTCTTTTTTCTCCCAAAAGAATTAATGAAATTATTGACGCTCACTCTCCACTCTCTTTCTCTCTCTAGAACCCCCCCAAATCCCGGAATACAGAACAAAAACCGAGTTACCATAAAAATCACAAGCAAAGCTGGAAAAAAGAAAAAGAAAAAAGCAAACAAGATCCACCTCGAACCTCTCATCTCCGCCGCTGACAATTCCTCCTCCGCCGCATCTCCGCCGTCCTCAACGTCCTCGCTAGTATAGCTTAAGTCTTCTCTCAAAGATTCCATCTTTTTCCCCTTTTCCTCCTTTCTGCAATTGGTGCATTGAATACCCAAATCCCCAAAAGATTCCATTTTTACATAACCCAGATAAGGGGAAAACAAAGAAGTGAATTGGGATTTTGTTCCTCTCAGCCGCTGACAGCTTCTCCTCCGCCGCGTCTCCGCCGTCATCAATTTCCCGTTCCCAAATTTCACTAAAGTTTCACTCTTTCTCCTAAAGATTCCATCTTTTTCCCCTTTTCCCCTTTCTGCAATTGGTGCATTGAAACCCCAAAACCCCACAAGATTCCATTTTTACAGAACCCAGTTAAGGGAATTTCAAGAAATTGAATTGGGATTTTGTTTTTTGGTTCAAAGATTTGAAATATGAGAAAAGATGAATCCAACTGGTTTTCAAAATGGGAAGAAGAGCTTCCATCTCCAGACGAACTCATGCCTTTATCTCAAACCCTAATTACCCCTGATCTCGCTATCGCATTTGACATCAGAAATCCAACCAATCCACCCATTAACGGCCACAATCCGCCGCCTCCGCCGCCCCCACCACCGCACAACGCCGCTACTCCTCCCCCAAACCCCCAATTGACCGCTTCCCAACCCAATTCCGGCGAATACGCCGCCGATTCAGCCGATTTGGGCTCCGGCGCCGCCGGCGACGAGCCGGCCCGATCCCTAAAACGGCCCCGTTTGGTGTGGACTCCACAACTCCACAAGAGATTCGTCGACGCTGTTGCACATTTAGGGATAAAAAACGCCGTCCCTAAAACCATAATGCAGCTTATGAGCGTTGATGGGTTAACCAGAGAAAACGTTGCTAGCCATTTGCAAAAATACAGACTTTACTTGAAAAGAATGCAGGGGCTTTCCTCCGGCGCCGGCGTCAACGGTGGTTCCGGCGGCGGGTTAGTTGCCGGTTCTGATTCCGCCACCGACCACTTGTTTGCTAGCTCGCCGGTTCCCGCCCATTTTTTGCATCCCGGGAGGCCGAATTCCGATCACTTTTTGCCGTATGTGCCGGTGTCTGCCCTCCAGCACCACCAGATGGCCGCCACGGTGGCTCATCCGCAGTATCACCGGCAGCTGGGGCATTTCGGGTCGCCCCCAAACGGGCAAATGGAGCACCCGTTTGTGTCTAGGCAACCACATCAGCGAATTGGGGGAGCTTCGGGTCATATTTCAGGTCCTAGTTATGTGGAGGATTTGGAGTCAGCGAGTGGCAATGGAGGGGTGAAAGTTCTCACATTGTTTCCTACAGGGGATGAGTGAAATCGGGTAGTCGTTTGATTTCTCTGTTGGTCTTTGTGTTCTCTGCTTTTCGTGCTGATGAATCCGGTACTTGTTCGATTGGTGTTAGTTTTACTAATAGTTGCTAGTTATGTTAGATCATAAGTTAGGCCTTTAGTTGTTGCTGTTGTGTAGAGTTTGGGTTCGCCTTCAACATCCGGACCCGAATAGCTTAATCTTCAATTATCACAAGCTTTTGCTTGATTAGTTAAGTGGTTGTAGCAGGCTCGGTTTGAATTCAGTAGAGGGTTTTTTGAATCCTGGAAAAACAAGGGAAACCTGCTCGTTTATCTGTGGTTCATGGCGGGCAAATCGAAGAAGACGAGTATGAATTCGTGCTTGCGGATGAGAATAAATAATTGGCAAGTCTCTAGGATCTAATAGTTATGAATTGAAGTCTCTTTTCGGTTTATTAGTCCAGTGTTAAGTAGAGATCTGTTGTGCTTGTACATTGTATCGAAAATCCTGATGTTATTTGAACCGTTGAACTTAATTTGTTGCTCTATGAAATTTCTAGCAGCTCAGATTTCGTTTACATTTGTGTTTTACTTCTACTCTCTAATGTTCATTTAGAAGTTGCAACTGAATACGGCTTTCAATTGTTTCTACGACCTTGATTTTTCACTAGTCGGATTTTTCGAAGTTCGAGTGAAAATCAATGTAGCTAAATGCCAACATTAGTTCCATTTCTTGTTTTTCTGTGGCTGAATTTTGAATGTTGAGACATTATGAAGTTTGTTCCGTTCAATTCAACACTTATTCAATAATTTAGTTCATTTTTGAACTTATTTAATAAAATTTTACTTCAAAATAAGTTTCAATTCAATTAAGTACTTATTCCATTAATTTTAGTTTCACTTTGGCCAATTAGAAAGACAAAAGCCTTGGTATGGGTTTTGACAAATTATAAATTTAGAGTATGTTTCCTGACACGTTGTATCAATGATTAATGGCAGCTAAGCATGCTTCTTGGTTGACTAACCACAATTTGTTTGTTAATATCTTTTAAATTAAAAATTGATCTACAAAGAGTTAAATAAATTTATTTTGCCTTAGGGATAGTTAAGGTTGGAGAATGTACCTGGCCATGTGGGCAACCTGTTGAATCCCATAGCTTTACTTGGTACATTTCGAAAAAAAATATGCGTAGTTTGTTATAAATGTGTTTTTTGAAAAGGAGGTTGAAAATATTTTTTTAAGTCATGAATAGCAACTTTATTTGCAGTTTTTTTAATCGCGTACCTTTTTTGCAAAAATATAGTCCTCAAATCCCATTTTGCAAATAGAGTGAAATCAGAAGTTACTTTTTCAGTTTTCCCATTGATATAACATTGTAAAAGTTCAGAGTTCAAACCAAAATCTCTAGATAAACGTGTTAAGACACTCAATAGCATTTCTTTTAAGAGACATTTATTTTACTTGAACCCGTAACCTCGAAGTCCCGAGTGGTTGCCCTTACTCGATTGACACAAAATACATAAAAAAAATCTGATCCCATTACATATTGAATTCAAGATCTCAACATGAGAACTACAAATTTAGTAACTGATGTTGGTTAGTGAGTTAACAATGACATATCAACTTTCCAAATTAGAACAGCTATAAGCCATTAGCAAATTACACCATATCCATCCAAAAGTATGATACATCACACAACTATTTTAATAATTTTTTTTAAGGTTAGTGCTAATGTCATTATCAGCTAAGAGCTGGCAAAGATTCTGCTGACCTAATTTTCTAACATGACAAGCCCATAACTCTCAATAAAATAATACTTATTTATGGTTTAATAATCATGCTTAAAGGAAATTCAAAAATGTCATAAAAAGAGGATTGACTAGCAGGCAAAACAGTAGTTCAAACATTTAATAAGATCCACAAATACCAAGAACAAAAAAAGTGAATCCTAAAAAAACCGTAACTAATAACTGGAACATAACGAAAAGAGTATGGAGTGATTCTACCAGCATGAATTTTCCTAAGAGTATACAGAATCCTGCAAATATATCGGTAATGCAAGTCCCCGTCTAGCTGAAATTTAATGGTTTTGTGAGTAATCAAAACTTAGCGGCTGCTGACATAATGGAGGCTGCACATAATCAAAGCAAAAAAAGTTTGTAAATGCTAACACACGAAACCGATTCGTGAAGGTCAAACCTATCATTTACCCTATAAAATTGTCCCATTTCGCCAACTACCCCTAACCCTTAAAATGCTTCCCGTTGTCCCTTAAACTTGCCAAATAAAGGTGCACCGATTTGCCACCTGATTTCCATGTGTCAACTTTTGGTTAAGATGATAAAATTGGAAGAATGACATCTCTTAGGCCCTGTTCTTTTCAATTTAATTGAGGGGTGGCAAAACTATACTTAACTGAAACTTAAAAGAAAACTTGTTGAAACTTATTAATTGAACTTTGATGGTAACATAATGAAAGAAAATGAATTGAAATCTTAGATGAAACTGATCTAAATTTAATGAACTTTAACTTATTTAAAATTTACTAAAACTAAATGAAACTTATTTGACACTTAATGAAAACTTAACAAAACTGAATTGAACACAAACTATAAAACTGAATGGAAAATAAGTTGAAAAGAGCAGGGCCTTAAAAGTAAAAGAACACCAAAAGATGACACGTGGCGTTCAGGAAGCTGGTGCACTTTTTGCAAGTTTAAGGGGGCAACAGGATAGGGGGGCAATCGGCTATTTGGGCCAAGTTCAAGGATCAATAACGGGTTTGGCCATTCGTGAAACAACAAGCACAAGATATCCAACTATTAATCATATAAGAGGTAAAGAGAGACAGAAACTTACCTGGAAAACGGCATGTCTGAATTGGTTGTAAGAATGGGCGTACATTACTGCAGCACTTGGCCATTGCACATATGCAGCAGCATCTCTTGGAATTTGATTTGACCCCATAGAGCAGAAAGGACTCATAACTGGGGTTGGTTGGGGCCTGTAGCTAATAGAAGTTTGAGTCCTTGGCATGTGAACATACTGAGGAATAGCAGCTTCGTACTGCACAATTGGAAGTTGAACCTTCTGCATATTGAATGGTGCCATGGCGAAGCTTTGGTTGGCCGGGAGGCTCCTCACATACCTAAATCATTCCAAAAGTTCGAAAATTTCTTCAATAAACTATATATAAACATTGCAATTTGAACAAACAGTAACAGATGACAAAAAAATATAGGCCAAATACATCAATTACACCTCAAGTCGTCCCTTTTATTGAACTTTGAAAAGGTTAACAAAAAGTGCATCAGTTGCCCCCTTAACGCCAGGTGTAAGCTTATGGTTGATTCAGACTTTTCAAGGATGTCCTTCTCCTGATTTTCTCTCTCCAAAAAAAGCTAACACGAGACATTTAGGAGGTAAGCTGGTCCACTTTCAGCAAAACGGGGAACTTTTCAAAGTTCAAGTGGGCAGTAAGCTATTTGGGCCAAGTTCAAGGGGCTAATGAGAATAACCCTTTTAGAATGGAAGATGATTCTCACCTATCATAGCTCCGATCATAATCTGGATCAGTAAGGTCCTTTTCCCTATCCCTGAGAATGGCAACTCGAGACGAATCAGAATCCCTGGCCAAGACATTTTTGTCTAGCTCACTTGCAGGGTTCCTGTAACCTTCAAACTCATCCTTGCAAGGACTCGAGCTTTTTCTGTCAGAAGAAACTTGAGATTCGGTATCCTCTGAGCTGGGACTTCCAGGACCATTGAAAATGCGAGCTCTTGCTTTATCATACTCTTCTTTCCTCTCCTCCACACTTCTAACTGGATTCTGTCTTGTTTCAAATTCATTAGATCCATCCATTCGCCCTTTATTAGGCCGAGGCCTGATAACAATTTTAACTTGCTCTGGTTTGTCATTTTCTGACTGCTTGGCGGGAATTTGAGATAAGCACACTGTGGGATATTTGCTTGCTGTTGTTTTCTTCACCAGAATCTTGTTCATCATGCCATCTATGCCGTTGTCTTGTACCATTGTTACCAGCCCGTAATACTGAGCCACGCGATGTGCAGCAAGCCTAAGGTAGGATGTGGTGAAATGCTGGAATTCAAATTGCTGTTGTTCTGGGTTTTGTAGGAATCTCTGGATATCAAGTTCCATCCATAAAACTGAAAAGGACATAAAAAAAAGAGGTGAGCTTCTAAGCCCTGTAGGACAATAAAATTTGCATCAGACAAAAAAAGTACTAGCCACGCAAAGTCAGGCAATGAAAACTTCAGCTGATCTCAAGGCTAAAAAGTACTTGCAAACAGGAGGACCTAACTCTCTTACATAACTTAGCAATGCCAATGACATAGCTGCACACTTCTTTCTAAAAGCATTGCAAGAATATCTCAGAGCTTGTCAATATCAAAATTCATGGAATTAAATGTATAAAAATACATGTAGATGCGTTCAATCTCTAATGCCCAGTGTAGATTTGTCTAATTTAAATGCCTGTTTAGGGCTCTTTAACTTCACTATGTGAATCTTGGTCCATTACACATGCATCCAAATGTTCATATGCACATCTAAAAATTAACTTTGAATTCAGAGTTATTTCTGTTTATTTCCAAGAATCCTTCAAGCCCCAATATTTAGAGTTCGAAAACAGAAACTTATATGTTGATTCCAACAATCGAAGATTAGACGAACGAATAGACAATTGTAGCGGCAAAGAAAAATAAACAGGAAAAGCTAGCTGAGTAGCAAACTACTTCCAGGTTAACTGCTGCCCAACCCTTTTGCAATCAATCACGATATGTCGCGTTTTTAGGTTTTAAATTCATAATATTCCATGAATGCCACAAAGCCACCTTTTCATAAAATCTGACAAATGATGAAGTTTTTGGATAAAAATAAAAAAACTGAACAAAATTTTATTGTTGTTTTTATGTGCATTTCTAACTACAGAAAAGGCCAAAGAAAATTTTTTAAAAAAACTACAAAATAGGATGCTTTATAATTGCTAAATGCAAAAAAATTCCTCGGTCAAGATATTCCAAGTCCAACCTAGCAAATCAATAAAGAAAGCATCACAAACAGCAATTCGTAAGGTCGTGCAAAATCAGTGTTTTAGTTCATAGTAACATGACAGTGTTAAATGTGTTGCTTTTTTCAGAAGAATGCCTGTAGCCCACGCAGACATATGGCATCTAACAGTTTCAAAAAGGTTTCTTCGGATGAATAATGGTCCCCTATGATAATTGCTACTATTAAACATGCGCCATGGAACATGGTTCATCTAACTTGCCAGTTTGAACACCTAATAATTCAAAACTATTATAAAGGCTTTGGAACTTGGTCTATTGCATTTGCTGAAGGAAAGCCAAAAAATTATGAACATTAGTATCATGACTATGATTACAAATCAACATAAATCAATTCACATATGACATTTGAAATGCAATATGACATGTCTGATACTACAATAGCTAATCCTGAAAAACTCATTTGAATAACAAATTGAATTGCTATTATAACTGTACAGTACTCAATACCAGCATTTTCATATGGGGCTCAACAACGGGAAAATCCCGGGTGCAATCATCGGCAGTTATTCTTTACACTGCTCTCAAAACTACTCATAATCATGTGCAAAGGACTGGAACATTAGTAGATGTAGTGTTGCACTATCTGTATAGCAATTTTTTGTTTTCTGATGGTGTAAGCAAGAGTAACCTCCACTCCCTTGAAAGGGGTTAAGTCACTGACACTAACACTAGCAAATCAACAGTCAAATACACAGCTAGCACAGAAACTGGTGTTAGAGGTAGCATGCCAAAGAAATATCAATTTATTAAAGCCCAACTGCCCAAATATGCAAATTGTACTGGTGGCCAATGTGTCAGCAAGATATAACTTATGAACAACCCACTGTTCAATTAAATGTTCCAAAAGACCTCCAGCCCCTCACCAGTTAAACGAATTTGATTATGTTAAGCAAGTAGTCAATAGTATATTAATATACTATAATATACTATAGACATACGAACAAGCCTGTTACCCTTCATTGCCTAATGTCAACAACTACATCTAGCAGCACCAACTTCTGCAACTTCCTTTTCAACTAAAAAGGTTCACTACCAATACTAAATGTTATGCACAAAGCCACAAAGTATTTGTCTACTTGAGAAGCTGGGCATCATGGTAAGAAGACATATCCTAACAATAAGAAAAGCATGATCTAAGGACTGCATATTGTAGCTACCCAATGATGAATTCTAAGAAAAACCGCTTTCAATTACAAGCCACTTCAAAACAAAGATAAAGACGTCCAATAATGCTAGCCCCAACCTCAGAAGTTTTAATTACAAACAGAAACTACAATATTTCTTTCATTACTCTGAAGCAGAAATATTGGAACTACATCTAAGCAAACCAGATATTATATATCCATATCAAACGAAACCACTAGATACTAACAAGCTCCAAATCCAGAATGCATATAAAATAAACAAAGAAATAGGGAGAAAAGGAGGTGAAATCCAAACAATTCCTACGTTTTTCCCTCGTAGCTCAGAATAGTTTCACAATACACTCAATTGAGAATTCGAGACACTAAAATCTAATTTCCCACAGTCCAACTCTCTCCCTAGCAAGCAAATCTCTCAAAATTCGCAGCATTGACAGCTGGATCTAATATAATACAAACCATTGCATCGAGTAACCCTAACCTCAAATCCAACGTAAACAAAATCACATAAAATTTCAAACAGCACAA
>CAOJBJ011859178.1:0-13767 GCA_948291685.1 Euphorbia celastroides | reverse complement strand
CGCCTTCTCTCCCTGTGCGCTCCATTTTCTCAACTCTAACTCTGTTTTCCCTTATTCTATTCCAAATGGGGCATTGATTAACAATCCAGTATTTTTTTTTCTCTCTCTCTAAGCTTTTCATATTACCCTAGTTTTATTATCTGAGGTTTCTTCGGAAGTTTCGTTTCTTCTCCTCACGCATTGTGTTTATTTTCCGATAAATCAATAGTTCGCAGAGTCAATTTCTTCCTTTTGTTTTTTATGCTTCGTGTGCTTTCCCCTATCGTTCTTCTGAATCCTGCGCCTTTATTTCTTGCACTGTATTTCTTGGTGACTGGCTTTCAATTCTACTTAGTCTTCTATGTATGGTTAAAATAGTGGTAAAAATCGAAGCTTTGTGAGATTGATGATCTAATCAGGTTAGCTTTCTTGTAATTCTTTCTGCCTATGGACTTGCTTTTTGGTGCTTGTCGTGTAGGTAGTCAGTAAATCTGTCTATTGGCAAGTTTGTTCTAGGACTGGCATAATAGTGTACTTAACTCAATTTGTTTTCAGATTATAATTAGATTCTCCCTGTCGGGCCAACAATCCGCCACTTACTGGTTTCTTGGAGATAATGGATGGTAATAGGCGGAAACATTTTAAAAAGCAGCAAACAACCCATTTTAAACGGAAAGGACCTGACAGAAAAGGAAAATGGAAAAAACCTAGCCGTGAAGAACCTTCAAGGAATTCGCTTCCTGCTGATACTGTCTATCGCATACTTTGTCCTTCTAGAAAGATTGGGGGTGTTATTGGAAAGGGTGGTGGAATAATTAAGGGACTCAGGGAAGATACCCGAGCAAAAATAACAGTTCCTGATTCATTTCCTGGTTCAGATGAAAGAGTAATTATCATTTCTAGTTGTCCGGGAAAAATTTCTAGGAATCAGATTACGGATAAGGGCAATGATAAGGGCTCGATGGAACCTCATTGTGCTGCTCAGGATGCTCTTCTTAAAGTCCATGACCGGATTGTTGCAGAAGATTTTTCTGGTGGGGTGGCACCTGATGATAATGAAAATAATGTTATTACAGCACGGCTTCTAGTTCCTAATAATATGGTTGGATGCCTTTTGGGCAAAAAAGGAGATGTCATCCAAAGATTGCGAAGTGAGACAGGTGCTAGTATTCGAGTGCTTCCAGCAGATCATCTCCCCCCTTGTGCTATGAGCACAGATGAATTGGTTCAGGTAATATTGATAGCCTTTTACTTCTTTAAATTTTATTCAATAAATAGGCGCTCAGGAAAGGCGGCATGAGTACTTTTTTGGGTTTCGCACCTTGAAAGAGGCACTTCCTAGACGAGTATCTTAGACAGCCGAAGTCAATGGAAAATTGATAAAGTTTTTTTCTTTTGAAAACAGAATGGTAAGAATTAATTAAAAATGGAAAGGAGAGACATTAGTGATGCCTAAGTATTAGAAATACATCCTCAAATTCCCTTAATAGAATATTTAAATCTTGAATTCTAGAGTTTTCATGCCAACTATCCCAAATAAGATTAAGAGTTAATTAGTGATAATTTAAGCCAATTAGAAGCCTAAATTGGAATCTTAGAAGCCTCAGTCATTAAAACACTAAGTGATCATCTTTTGTTTCCTATCGTCTAAAAATGGCTTTTGATTATCACAAAAAGATTGATATTTTTTCCTGTAGAATGAGCTGAACGACACATCTTCGACTTCATTTCAATAGAAAGTATTCTAATGTTAGAGGTTCTTAGTTTTGGTATTCATTTTATAATTGAGTTTTATTTTTCAAAGTATTTATGTGATTACTTAAGGTTAGGGAATTTCATTCTATTTTGTATAGCTAGTTTCTATTATGTAGTGCCTTGCCCCTGGTGGTGCTCTGCGCCTTGTGCTATTTCGGACCATAGTGCCTCACTGGCACTTAGCATTTTGTAAAAACATTGATACAAAGTAATCTCATTCTTGCCATACAAGCACAATTGATCGTAACTGTCTTGTCAGGATGCTGCCATTGCTTTTTCAATCTTCATTCAAATGAGTTGTATTTAGAAGTGGTATTTGGCGATGTTGAAAATTTGTTAATAGATTATTCTTTCTGATATATGCAATAGTGGAATTTTGTCGATGTTATAATTTTATAGGGTACCTATTGATTATTTTTGTATTTTTCATAATCCTTGGTCATGAATGAATGATCAATCCATGCATGTTTAGTCTCTTAGTTCCAACCAACTTCATGTGCCTGGAAGCTTGTTTAAGATCCAAAACGATTCCCTATGGTTAAATCAGAAAGTCCCACTTTGAATTGTATTAGCTGGTATGTTACCTTGACCAAAATGGACGATGCAAAGGAATTAGATGCCATATGGCTACTTGAAAGAGGTGGGTTGTTTTAGAGTCATGAATGCAAGAATAATGTCTCATTGCTGAGAATAAGGGAATGTTGAAGGATAAATAATGTATATCTGTTGTGCTACCGTGCGTGTGCTCTTTCTTTTTCCTGCACCATCTTTTGTTTCCTTTGCATTCATGTTCTTATTCTGCTTTTCTATAAAAGGGTGTGGATCTTTTTTATTATTATATTTGTGTAAATTTTGAAAAGTGAATCCTTACTAAAAGTATAATTTTGGAAGGTCTTGTTCAGATATCTGCTAAACCTGATGTGGCAAAGAGGGCTCTTTACGAGGTTTCCACCTTATTGCATCAAAATCCACGTAAAGACCAGTCTCCAAGTGTGTCTATGCCTTACGGTGGTCCAAGTTTTCATACACCTGGGCCTGGGGGTCCCATGACAAATATGCTTCCTCCAGGAAATCAAATGTTTAGAAATCGAAACTCTAGTTCTCACATTGCACCTCCCATTCCGTTGATGGGGGAATATAACAGGCAGGCTCCAGGATTTGGTCCAGGTGGTTTTGCCAATGGTCCTCCAGGACATGGTGCGGAGCCTTCAGCTGAATTTTCTATGAAAATTTTATGCTCTTCTGGGAAAATTGGAGGTGTAATTGGCAAGGGAGGGTCGAATGTAAAACTGATTCAGCAGGAAACAGGGGCTAGTATCCATGTCGAGGAGGCTCCAGCAGAATCAGATGAACGTGTTATTCGTGTATCTTCTTTTGAGGTTTGCTTTTTTTTCCTTGAGAAAAATGTTGCTTTTTATGTTAAGATTTGTTGTTTCCAAAGATTGTGATACTTCACTGACTCACATCACTGTGCTGATATCCTCTTAGGCTCAATGGAATCCAAGATCACAAGCAATTGATGCCATACTTCTGCTCCAAAATAAAACAAGTGAAGTGTCTGAGAAAGGCACTATTACTACCAGACTTCTTGTTCCATCCAGCAAGGTTGGATGTATTCTTGGACAAGGAGGTCAGGTCATTAATGAAATGAGAAGGAGAACCCAAGCAGACATTCGTGTCTTCTCCAAGGATGAGAAGCCTAAGTGTGCATCTGAAGATGAAGAGCTTGTACAGGTGAGTTAGCCAAAGGTATTCTTGTAAGATTTGTTGAGTATAACTATCTATTATTTTATTTGGCGATTTTTGGTCATTTTAATTTTCTTTGTTGGAATTCTTGCAGCTCTTATCTAATATTCACTGTTGATTATTTAGATATCTGGGAATTTTATGGTTGCCAAAGATGCTTTGGCAGAGATTGCATCACGACTGAGAGTAAGAACTCTGCGAGATTCAAATTCTGCCATAGAACCTGCGCATCTTGGGCCTGTCCAAGGATTTGAGCCAGCTCGAAACTTGCCTGGAAGAAATCCCGAGTTACCTGGTATGATAGGACCTGGCAGTTCTGGTGGTTTTGAAGCTCCCAGGGTAAACTTTGTCTGCCATTTCACTCTTTTTTGGTTAAAGTTTGTTTCTGATTTACTTTACCTCATTATTGTTTCTAACAAGTTTGCAAGAAATTTAATAAAGCATGGTTCTGGTGATTGATTAGGGTACTATACAGTATACATTTATAACTTATATTTTAGTTTGTGGTTAGTGGCTCTTTAGCATCATTTCTGCATTTTTTTTGTTATTACTTGCTTTACATCGGTGATATTACTATTTTCCGCATCTCTTTCTCCGTGTGTCACTATTGGACACATGAGAGTTCTTACACATAGATCCATATACGTGCTACGCAATATTTTATCATTTATTATTGCCTGCTTCACTGAAAGAAAAATTTCACTGTTTGGAATTTAAAGCAGAAATAATTTATGCCAATTATGGTAAAAAAGAATGTTTAGATTCAAACTCTGAGGAAAGTACTTTTCATTTGTAGTGGCTGCTTTCATCTTTGAAACCCACAATTAACTTCGGAAGTACTCTTACTGCAACTTTTTGAGAATCAGAGTTTTGTTCACTTGTTTTGCTTGGCAATTAATGATTGATTAAAGTAGAAATGTCAAGTCAATTATATAGGTGTTCTCAGGGATAAAAACGCAAGAAAGGAAGCCATTTTGTGAGCTTTAAAGTCTTTGGGAGGGGGCAGTTAAAAATAAATCACTAACTCTTCCTTGGCTTAAGGTTTAGCGGAAATCAAATCGTATTCCTGGAAGTTCTTGGGAAATTTTTTTTATGCATTGAGATACACATGGCTTTTTAAACGTTTAATGAGATATTCAGCTGGGAAAGTTGCCTTAGCAACTATTGTTAGGAAATTCTGTCTTTTAACTAGTTACTTCATCAGCTCACTAAGACTATTGCACGATCTTGTCAGCTCGATCTGTGTTCAAATGATGCTTCAATATTGGTGGTATTTATTAGGATTATTATACAGTTGATAGTTGATAGTATAGGACTCCTACTTCTACTCATGGATGTCAAATGCAAGCCAGGCACACCTATAGTTTGTTTTAGCCTTTTAGGGGTTTTAACAAAAAGTACTTCGAACACAAAGAAAGACTAGTGTTAAACGACAATAGATCAGTTCAGGATTTATTTAAAATTCAGTGAACAACAAGAAATATTGGTGAATGAATGAAAATTTTGGGAAACAAACAAAAAAATTCGTTAATGGAAATGTGTGATATGTAGATTTGGATCCCACAAAGCACCCTGGTTTTAGTGAAGGTTCTTCTGGTCCTTGTAGCTGCAAGAGAAGCGTGTTGAGCCCATAACATAACCCTTTTGGTCTCCTTATCAAAATGTGGTCTTTACCAATCTCTTATGAATTTATTTTACAAAGTAGTTATGACTTCTGAAGTTATGAGACCTTGTACCTGTTTTTATTTGAAGCTCATTTGGCCAGGATAGCCGTAGCTCATTTGCAATAACTCCGAGTCTCTCGGTATTACCAGTCGAATACTGCTTGAATGTTATTGGTAATCAGCATCCTTTAAGAGGGATTGTGTTGTTAACAGTGTTAGTACTCCTGCTACAAAAATGGAAGTTCCTTGTCTGAAAATAATGTTTATAGCTCGTGTTTTCCTCTTGGAGTACCTCCTAAGTAAACCAATTATTCTAATATTGATTAGCTGTTGCATAAGAAGCTGCAAAGCCTAATTCCTAGTATTTTGTCTTGTGATTGGAACACGTCATATAAATATTTACTCTCCTTGTCGGTGTTGTGCAAAGCATATAATATTATGTGGCCTGTATACATCTTTGACTGGAACGCATGCTACTCTTGTTTCATTTATTCATGATTTTTAGAGATGCTTGCTGATTGTTTTGTGGGTCTAAATGTATCCTACGGCCTAAGATCTCTTGCTTTTGGGTTTTTTCCTTGGAACTCCCTCCTGCATTTTAAGGAGGCTGTTGTGGTTTGATCTTATGATCTTCAGGTTTAAAAAGAGTAACTTCTTTGCTTTTAGAACTCATGTTTGGAGTCTAGTTTAGGTTACATGTCTTCACCAAATTTTCATTTCTCGCTTTAATATCGTGCTTTGTATGGCGTGGTCTCTCCTGTCAATTCTTTATTGTTTGTAGTGATATTCCATTTGATAATAAACTTGATAAATGTGCTTAAGTTTGAAATTGTCTCCATTGTAAAAGAATATTTCGTAATGGTTTTTCCTCATTATTCTTAAGGATGTAAGAAATGTTCTTGGATGACTATTCGAGGTTTGGTTGCACTAACTGTAGGATACATGTAAAAGAGTTTGCATTTCATTGGATGTAATAGCTAGAGTAATAGTATGACTTCGTAATTGGCATAATTCATCACTTGCTCCCTCAACTTTGCCTGAATCGCCTGCTATTCTCATGAACTTGCAAAAGGTCCCCATTACCCCTTTTAGCTTGCAAAAATGCACTAGTTTGCCCCTTTGATCATCAGTACTCAACCAGTGACATGTTTGCTCGTGTTGTACATGTTCACCACGTGTCAAATTGAAAAGTCAAACCATTAGAAGGCTGTCGTGTGGCTTACAAAGTAAAGTTGAAAAGTCAAACTAATTGTAGGCTGACCCTTGACATGTTAGTAAAACAAATCAAATAGTCAATGGAATAAATTCAATTAAGTCCGTGTACTGTCAAAAACCTTTCAAAAGAACCCATAGAATTTATAAAACCCACTAATCTCAAACAAACTAATTAATGTTTTTTGTTAATTCCTATACTTGCATTACCATGATTATCTTTGTTCATCAAAAATCATTTATTATCATAAAAATTCTACACAATTTTTTGTAAATATCAAGTCTTTCAACTTACATATAACTATTTAGTTAATATCAACTTTATCCTTTTTTTTTGCTTACCACTATTTGATAATATTATACCAAACGTATCCCCTCAACATAACCCTGCCTCTTTTTCTCCCTCTTCAACATCAGAAGATAGGGTTAAGTTGAAGGGGGGAACTAGGATCTTTTCAAAGTCCAGGGGGCTGTAGGCATAATGGTTAAGTTGAGGGAGCTAGCGATGCATTCAATCTTTATAATATTTGCTTTCTTCTGCCTCTTGTTATCGTAATGCCTTGTTCTTTTCAACTTCAATTTTACTTCACTCCAGTTGAATTTACACTGGATTCAGTTCAATTCAGCCAATTTAATATTAGATGTCAATCAATCTACTGCTTAGCCTTAAGAGTGTTTAAATGTGTTGTCCCTTTTGTTAAGTAATTTCCATTCTAGAATAGCTTCTCCCTCTTGCTAAAGGATGATAGCCTCAATATGAGTTTACTATGCTAACTATGTTTTTTGGGATTTGTGAAGGGTGGTGGACTTGACTATGAACCTCGAAGTTATCCAGCTCCATCTGCTATGCGGTAGTGATGCTTTTATTGAGTTTATATTACCAGTATTTGTTTGGGTAATGCAGCTGAATCTTTGATGTCATGTTCAGCTCCAGGTATCCAAATCCAAGTAGCGCATTTGATCCTAATTTAAATAACGGAGTTCATTCTAGACCTGGAACTGGGGGGATTTCTGGTATTGGTGAGGTATGTATGGCATTAGTTTATCTTTCTATGCTGTGATATATACCGTCTTTAGTTGAAATTATTGTGATGGAATAGAAATATGTATGTACGTAAACTAGTGCACATTAACATGCATATATACTGTATTTCTGTTACTTAGCTCCATGTACTTTGCAGTTGCCTGTTTCAATGCCGATATTGTGTTCAACGGGGAATTTTATGTGATTATGTGATAATTGAGGCTGAATGTTGTTACATATACATTTTTTTCTTTTGAGATGGCCCCCTGAACTTGCATGAGTCACAACAAGCCCCTTGAAGTTGGCAAAAACTTACACTTCAGCCCCTCAATGCCACATAAAATAAAAAATTTGACATGTGTGAAAAGTCAAGCCAATCATTAGGTGAGGCGTGGTGGGGAGCTGAAGTGTCCATTTTTGCCAACTTGAGGATGCTGTAGTGGACATTTTGGCTTAATTTTGGTTCTTGATACTCCCAAGTTAACGGCCATCTCAAAATAGTGTCAAGTTTGGGATGCTTACTATGCATTAGGCCTACATACATATTATACATTTATATTCAGAAATTAGAATGCTGCTTATTGGACTCTCTGGTCAACTTTGAACCACTCTTGACTTGTGTGCATTAGGTGCATGTTCCAAGGGTGCAGCTCCAAGACATTGCATATGGCCCATCAGACAATTTAATCGAATTTCATGGATTGTCCGATGTATCTCGCTCAGCACAAAACTTCCTTCTGCCTTTCCCATCGGGTGGTCACGGGCCCTACCAAAACATGAACCCCTACCCGAATACAAGTGGTCAGCAGAACCTGAGCATGTCTCAAGCCGTGAGTTCGCAACAAAGCCCTTTTGCAGTCACGGGTCTATCAGGTGTCTACCCTAATGCTAGCGCCCAATTGACTGCCTACACCCAGCAGGGCTCATATAATCACTGATACTGACAAGTGCTTTGGAATTTTTGTATCATAGTTTGTTCGGTTTCTTTTGTGTGTTTGTTTTGGCCAAGATGGGGATGAGATAGATTTTCATTAGGCTGTAACATCACATGCAGCAGTGCTGAAATTGTAATTTATTTTTCCAGAGTACTAATGGATCTGTAGTTCTGATTATTAGTGGGAAATTAAATTATTACAGTGGGCTTATGATTTGGGAGGATCTACCGTCCAAGTTGCTATGACTTGATTCAATGCATTGAATTTTATAAATGCAGCGTGACATGTTGATTTACAGATATTAGACGTTATCGAGAAATGTTCTTGAGCTTCTTGTGGAAGTAGAAACAAATACCTAATAGTTTCTTTTTAATTAGCATGAAGGGTAAAAATGTGTTGTTCGAAGCAACATCTGCAGATACAGGAAAAGTTAGAGGGCAACAACTGAGAAATTTCAGAGGTCCTCAAGTATACAGAAGAAAGTTATAGTTAAAATTTGAAAATATTGAAAAGTTTATGGAGTTTGAAATAGTACAAGTGCATGCTCATGAAGTAGCATTCCATTGGTACAAAAAAAGTACAAGTGCTCCATATCTCCAAAAAGCAACTTGAAGCATATCCAATCTTGAAAAATCAAGTGCACTTTCTCAAATTGGCCACTTTGATTTTGAGGAAATTAATTCCAAACAAAGGTTTTATTATTTACCCACAGGTGACAATCCCATAATTTGAAATGTGTAGTAAAAGTAGCCATCCATGCATTCAAATATTTTGTTTGTTGTTGTTAGTGGCCATTACCAACCCAAATATGCAGCAATAAGCAAGTGTTGGGTACTGTGTGATAAGATTACTTGGAGGTGAAAGTGCTGTCAGCATTTCACTTAATTAGCAAGTACTTTCTAGGAGCTTCATCTGTTCAATCTGTGTGATTTCAAATCTCCATTCCACCATCTCATCATTAGGCCTAATTTTTTGGGCTTTTACCATCATGCCTGCAACTCCATCCCAACTCCAAATTTAATGTGGACAAAAAAATCCTTTTTAGTACATGTATAACAAGTATATGCATCCTATAATATACCTATACCTTCACGTACCCTTCTATACCTTCTCATGTAAAAGGTGTAAAAGTTCGTGTATAAGAGTATAGGCGTCCAGTGGACCATTTCTAACATGTTATACGGTATAGACATTATATACGCTACTTGAACTCTTCATGTATCCTATCTATAACCTTAGAACATGTCCTCACACTTATGTGACATTATATTTATAAATGGTTGAATATATTTTTATTCTTCTAAATTTGTCCCTAATCACCTCTCACCTCATATACTTTCGAAAGTTCCTCTCGTCCCTAAACTTACAATAAATGTACCACTTTACCTCCTCAAACTTACAAAAAATACACCTTTTTCCCCCTTAAACCCCACATGTCGGATTCTGATTGTATTAAATTTTTAAAGATGCTATCATTAGAAGTTCACGTGTGGAATTTTAAAGTTTAAATATTCATTTTAAACAAGTTTAGGAGGATAAGAGGCTCTTACAAAAAGTTTAAGGAGGGCAAGAGGAACATTAATTGAAAGTTTATGGAGCGAAAGACTATTAGAGACAAGTTATGAGATCAGAATGTATTTTTTCTTTAAAATTTTATTTACCCATTATATTTCTTGAAAAAAGTCAACCAATTCGAGAGTGGTTAATGCTATTTTTTCCATTATTTCTTTTTTCTTAGATCAATGGCTTTATCATTTATTGCAAACACGTAAAGTAAAAGGCTGAACTTTCCATTCCGCGTCTCGATTTCTGTTGAATTCGTAAAATCAACAATTTGCCTCTTGAATGGCATGCAACAACTTCCCATTTTGTTGACATAATGCTACAAGTGGTGTTCAAAAGACCAATATGATACTCTGTTTCCAAGTTCAGAAGTGTATTTTGAAATGTTGGAGGGTAACAAGTGAAATGATACATCTACAAGAAACAAGTCATGTATATATATCAAAGTAATATAATAAGAAAGATGAGTATATTTGATGAGCATTGAAATTTTTTCTATACGAGATTTACTCACAGTTTAGCCTCTTCACCTATCCTTGCATACGTAATTAGTAACTTTCGAGTTTAATACTTTTTAGACATACTCAGTCTTCACTAAATGAATAAAATTTTATAATAGTGACAAAGGTCTTAATCTATTGGTTGAGACTGAAATTTTAATTTTTAAAGTTGCATGTTCGAGTACAAATTCAAATGGAATGAGACGAAGTTTTCTTTCTTATTATGTGATAAATTGGATGAGGTAAATTTTTTTTAAAAAAAAAACTAGACGTTATAAATGGGAAATTTTGATTATTTGAGTGGGAGGAAGCCTATCCCAATGATCACAAAAATAGGCAGGTGACGATAAAGTATGAAGATAGTAACATTTACAGTAAGGATATATATCCACTCGAAATTTAATAATATACAGTTTTTCATAAGAAGAAAAAGAACGAAATAATCATTACTCAGGCAATACAATTTCAGCCATTACTTTAAGGTAAAAAAACAGTGTAAAATTGACTTTTGTTCGACTAATTGCTGTTCTACCATTATCAAAAAAATTGCTGTTCTACCAGCATTTACACTGTTACTGATTTTTATAACGTACCAATTCAATATTTTCTTTAATTGATTTTTCGTGTGTTTATTGCTCCCTATATGTAATGTAAAGTGTAAGGAAAATAACACCACGTGATTTGAGAGATTAAAAAATGTGTGGTTGGAAAACAATTATAATGGTTTCATGATTTGAAAACCAGTTCTAAAGAAAAAAGTAGCAAAGTTGTTGCGCCCACTGAACCTCTGAAATTTATGTGTAGTCTAGCTGAGATCTATGTAAAATAGGTATCCCAGATCTGCAAAATAATAGGATAGCCTGATTGTTGAGTAGCTTCTTCGATGCTTAATCATGTCACCGTTACTCTAGAAGCGTTACACTAAACTCTACTTTTACATTATCTTTTTCTGTTAATAGAGTTATTATAGTATATATACTTCAACTATATTCCAAAAATAAAGAAATACATATGATACTTCATATTTAAAGTAGATACAAATTATCTCTATTTTTGAAGTAGCTATTGGATTAAACTTTACTCTACATATTAGAGAAATAAGGTATATTTGGTAAGAAATATAAGGGCTTTGTGAATAGTTACCAAGTTCTCTCGAAATACGTGCGAATCAAGTCAGCATACAAGTATAATAACTTTAGGAATCTTTATGTCAGAAAGCATATACATGAGTAGTATATGGCGGGGTAACAATGGCTTGAAGGATCGCTCAAATAAGCAGGCAGAGGGACTACCTCAGGCTTACATCTAACCGCGGCACTGTGAAAGTGCACGTTATGAACGTAGCATAGAACTGACACCAGTAGATCCACTACCACAATTTGAAGGATTTATCAACTTACTTCTACCCTTCGCTATGCGCCCACGAGTCTCTACACTAGTGTCGTTGAAGGTTTTCGAAAAGTAATGGTGAATGTTAATGTGATAGTTGAAAACGGAGTCGCCACCCGAAAGAGTCGGGAAAAAATCAATTTCATTTTAAATCTTATATAAATAAAATCGATTTGAGAAAATGGGTTCGTTGGCAAGCTTTACTTCTCAATTCTCTAAGTTCAAATAAATACAATTATATTTCAAGTTTATTTAACAATGATGTTATCAAAACCTACGTTCATTCTTTTAAAGTCCGAGTTGTTACTTTAAGTCCAGTTCACATAACATGCATAGCAGAAAAATAAATTAAAGTTACATCCCCCAAAGCAAATAAGAAATCCTATACAACCGTTCTATGCTGAAAATTAAAGGCATAAAAATAAACCCTAAACATGCATCTAAAAGATCTTCGATAAAGGTTTAGAGCCCGATATACATAAACAGCATCACTAAACAAAATAGTTAGTACACATTAGTAAACAAATTATAAGGTATAAGAACATATAACATATCATAAACAACAAATAAATAAAGTTAAAACAGCATACAAATGGTTCGAAATACATAAAATACACAAAACCCGAGATTTTGGGTGATTTTGACCATCAAAATGGGAATCCGGGCAATCTATCCTTGGCCAATGGGCCTAAGATCACTTCAGTAAGGTTCATACCCTCTCACAAACTCACTGGATATCCTGGAGGTTATAAAGGAGCACTGTAAGGACCCTGGAGATCCTAGAATGATGGTGGAGGTCCTATAGGACCGCCGGCAACCCTATAGGACCGCCAACACTCCAACAAGAAGGCCAGCAGTCCCACTGGGTTCAAAACAATAAAAATAGGCCAGAAATAGCTCGGGGTGCCAAAATGGCTCTTGGATCAGTTCATATACCCCGAAATGGCCTAAAAAACAGTGAAAACAGTGAAAAACGAAATAAAATGAATCGAGACGAGGCTTATAGCCACCTCCCAGTAGAGGGAGAGAGATGTTAACCCTAAGGAACCTCTATCCTCTCTTGCATGGGTTTCAAAGAAAATCGAATTTAAAACAATTAAAAGTAGATCAAAGACCCCAAAAATCAAATTGAATGTCAAATTCGGGGCTAGAAAACACAAAATAAAGACATAAGAAGAAGAATAGAGGGCCGAGAAGCCCCGAAAGGACACTGGCGGGCTTGTTTAATGCTTGGAGGTCTTATTGGACCGCCGGTGGTCTTACAAGACCTCTAGTGATCTCTTAGGGCTCCCGGCCTTCGGTTCTTCTCACCTGCAAAAGGTTAGAATCGGAAAAAAGATGAAGCAGTCAGTAAAATTGAGGTTCGGGGGTTTTTTACCTTAGGTGATCGAATCCACGGCTTGAGGCTTCGGGTTTCAGGTAAGAAATGGTTTGTGAGTCTCCAATTTGGCAGAGTTTCGCCTTGTCAAAATCTCGGATCCTTGAAATGGCTACCTAAGCCTCTATTTATAGGCGATTTCCGTTTGAATTTGAGAGAATCTGATGTTATCATCAGCAAATCGAATTCAAACTTGGATATTCAGATAAAATGGCGCGTTATGGAGTCAGTGGTGGGCCTGGTGGTCCTAGTTGGGCCCTCGATAGCCCTGGCGGCCCTGTTTAGCCAACAGGACCTCCACCAAAAAATAGAACCTCCAGGGTCTTTCCGAGCCTCAACTAAGACCTCCAGGGATATCCTAGGGTTTTAGGGGGTATTTTTTAGGGTTTTTTGAGTTAGTTTTGGGATTTGGAGAGGTATGATATGAGTTTGGGCTATTTGGGTGTTTCCAGGTCATAAGAACCGTGGATTCGGACACCTTGGTATAACCAAACTTCGATTTTCAACGGGAGTACCCTAAAACACAATCGAAGAGACAAAATCATCATTACCTCGTGATACAAGACCTGAAAATCTCGTGCTCACAACTACCTTATAAAGGTTTTATCGAGTCGGATACCCG
>CAOJBJ011858867.1:0-10416 GCA_948291685.1 Euphorbia celastroides | reverse complement strand
AAACAAAGAAAAAACTTGAATACCTATAGGAACACTGCAAAATAGAGCACTTATTTTCACTGACAATATTGTTGCATGCTTCTCACTACATATGTTATTTCCTCTAGATTGCACAACTTACATGGGCAACTTCAACAAACTTACTAGGAGAAATTAATTAGGGAAAAACAACCAATTACGCCTAAAACAGCTCTAAATCATAGTCAATACAGTATCTTAAACTTTTTATTATGTTTTTACGCTGTTTCACGAAACGATTTTTTTCTTTTCTCCTTCTCTCTTACAATCTCTCAACATTCAGCAAAAAAACGACTCAAACCACCGCCACTGACTTTTGCCGTCGCCGTCGCTCTAGCCCTGGTTGTCTCTCATCGCCGCTCCAACTCCATTATCGGACTCGCCGGGAACCCGTTAGATCCCCGACAACCGCACCTCCGTCGCAATCTCCGACGTCGTCGCCGACGGTTTCGACTTCAACTCCGACCGCGTCTCCTCAAGTTTTTGCTCAAGCCGCTCCCCGTCGTTTGTTTTCCTTGACTCCAGCCGTCAGATCTGCGCCAGATCTGGAAAAAATGGCGCTGGAAGGATGAGATCCGATGACAACCTCCAGATCTAAGATGTCGGCGGCGAGAAACGTCAAAATCGCCGTCAGATCTGGGCTTCCCCGCCGCCTAACTTGACTTCTGGCGCACTTGCAGGGGTTTTACGGCATTCCAGCGTTTCAGTCGCACTTGCAAGGGCTATTTTCGGCGTTCCGATGCACATGCAGGGCTGTTTTTGGCAATTCTGGCATTTCCAGCACACTTGCAGGGGCTATTTCCAGCGTTCCAGCATTTCTGGCATTTTCGTCGCACTTGCAGGGTTGTTCATCAATAATATGAGTTGTCTTTGCGTTGATTTTGGTTTTTTGATGTCCATTTTAAACAGCTCTATATTCATTACTTTTCTCGGCTTATAATGTCTATTATTAGCTGTGATTCTCCATCTTTCTGATTAAGGAGTAATTGGAACTATCAATTTAGTTTCTTGTATTTTCTCCTAGCTGCTAATATGCTGCAATTTGTATTTTCTTGTTTACAATTGTCTATAATTATCACGGTCAAATCTGTAGCTATTGGATTGTTGCAATGACCATGGATATGAATTCAATTTGTGAAGTTGTTTTAGTTTCATTATTTGAACTTATGAAGAGCTCTCTTCAATCCAAAATAACCTATAATTTCCTATAATGATCTATAATGTCATTTTGCAAACCTATTATGTCATCTTGTTAACATATAATGATCTATAACGATCTATAATGTCATTTTACAAAATTATAATGATCTATAATGTCGTTTTTGTAAATCTAAAACGATCTATAATGATCTATAATGTCATCTTACAAACCTATAATGATCTATAATGTCATTTTACGAACATGTAATGATCTATAATATCATTTTGTAATCGTATAATGATCTATAACCATCTATAATGTCGTGTTGTAACCTATACGGCATTATATAAAAATTCTATAACATTATAGATCATTTCTATAGCATTATAGATCATTTTTATAACATTATAGATTCTTATAGATCATTTCTATAACATTATAGATCCTTATAAATCATTATAGAAAAAATCTATAACCTTATAGATCGTTATAGAAAAAATCTACAACCTTATAGATCATTATAGAAAAAATCTATAACCTTACAGATCGTTGTAGGAAAAATCTATAATTCGATTTTTTTTTTTAATTTTATTTTCGTCAAAAGTATGTCATCGTGGATCTTGTTTTAAAGATAAAAGGGATAACTTTAAAAACCTACCCTGAGGTTTCAAGTTTTCTCAAAAACACCCCTGAGGTTTCAAATTCATCAAAAACACTCTTGAGGTTTTGCACCGTTATCAAAACAAGGCTTTTCCATCCAATACAAGTTAAGTGCTGACGTGGACAGGGGTAATTTTGTCCGAACAGTATTTTTTAACCCAATTATCCACTTACCCAAAACCCTAACCCATTTACCTTAAATCCTAACCCATTTACCATAAACCCTAACCCATCACCTAACCCCAACTAAATTTTAACAACGCTGGCGCCGCCGACCACCAGAAATTCACGATTCCGGCGGACCCCAAAACTACCGACAGTTGTTGAAAATCACCAAAAAATGCCATTTCTTCTTCTCGACGAGATTACTATGCTGAAAATCACCCTAGCCTGCCAGTAATTCTCGATACTGTTTCAAGCTGGTCGATTCTCGGTTCGGTTTCATTAAGATCTGAGAAATAAGGCGGTTGAGAAATACGAAGGGGAGAGAGGGCGAATTAGATCTAAGTTTCATTACCCTAATTTCGTTCCAAATTTGAGTTTTTGTTACCCTGAAGAGTGCCGCTGACTAACGGTGTAGAATTAGGATCTCAGGGATGATATCGGAGCTAGGAGGCGGGTTCACGACGAATTTCTGGAAGAGGAGCTCGACGGCGACAGAGGAGAAGGAAAACGAGGATGAAAAGGAAAACGGCGGTTGATTTCGTCGGCGTTGATTTCTGCGCGAGATTTAGCGTTTCAAGTTTCTCCGGCGGCGGAATTTGGTGAGATCTGAGATTTAGCAGTTTCTCTATCGATGGATGCGTTTCAAGTTATCCCTATAACCCTCAGATCTGAAATAAAAAAAACCATCGTTTTTCCCCTCTTTTCTTGCCGCCGGGATTGTGGGATTTCTTCGGTTCGATTTTGGAGTCAGAGAAATCCAAAAATAGCCGGAGAAACAGATTTGATTTCGTTTTCTCTGAGTTTGGATCATCGGTTGCTGGTTTTACCGGCGTTTTTGGCGACGGGACTGTGTTTTCCAACGGTTTTTAGGTTTGCTGTAAGTTTTGGGGCCATCGCCGGATTCGCGATTTTCCGGCGACGGCCCCGGCGGTTGAGGGGATTAGGGTTAGGGTTTAAAATGGGTTAGGGTTTAAAATGGGTTAAGTGTTTGGGTATCTAGGTTAGGGTATTGAGAAATATGGGTAATTGGATTAAAAAATACTGTTTGGATAAAATTGACCCTGTCCACGTCAGCATTTAACTGGTATTGGATGGAAAAGCCTAGTTTTGATAACGGTGCAAAACCTCAAGGGTGTTTTTGATGAATTTGAAACCTCAGGGGTGTTTTTGAGAAAACTTGAAACCTCAGGGCAAGTTTTTGAAGTTATCCCAAGATAAAAATAAGACAAACAAAATATTTTAAAGAACCGAATCCAAAAAATCAACGGTTTAAGAGTTATGATGATTTTAAGTTTCAAAAATCGAAATTAATGAAGAGAGAGAAGGCTAATAGTGATATATGAAGAGAGAGAAGGAGGGTGCAAAAAAAAAAAAGAGTAAAAACATAATTAAACAGTTATAGTTTGCTAAATCTAAAAATAAATATACAATTAATAATATTTTAAAAAATAAAATATACGGTATAATTTCCCAATTAATTATCTAAAACAACAGCCCAATTTAGTAGATAGACAAGTGATTCAGAATGATACCATTATATTTGATAGCACGCAATCATTCATTTGTAAAGTCTAAAAACGTTTGCCTCTTCACCTTCAATTTGGCTCAGTTCAGTTCAGGTCACATCCATTAATTTTAATTGAAAAAGTAATGTAAACAAATTAAGTTCAGTTCAATTAAGTTCAGTTCAGTTAAGTAAAGTTCAGTTCAGGTTTCAGTAGTTGAAGAGAACAGAACCTTACAATGCCTGAAGATTTAAATACCTATTTAAGACTTCATAACAACAATTTATTATATAAAGAACCTCTAAGTTGAGTGGCAAAAAGAAAAGTTTCATTTTTCACATAATAACATAAGCATTACTATCATTAGAGTCAATTTAAACAAGATTAGTAAATATGGGACCGAAACCTCTTTTCAATTTGAACAAGATAAGTAACTCTAATTATTCATTAATTAATAAAATTTCAAAGTTCAAGCTTCTTCCATCTAACTACTTACTAATAAATTAAACTAAATACTAAGAAATCTAAAGCTGACTACATATTAAATTCCAACAAAATTAACCTATTTTAGGAATTATAATTAGGGAAAACTTTAAAAACAAACCTTGTGGTATTAAATTTTTTCAAAAACATGCTTGTGGTTTATTTTATTTTTTTTTGCAAAATCATGCCTTGTGATTTCAGAATTTTACAAAAACGTTCTTTTGAAAATTTTGAAACCACATTTGAAAGAGTAATCTTCTTCATTTTGAAGTGAAATTTTGCAGATTTTTTTATAAAAATAAAATACACATTAGCGATGAATTTGAGATTTTTTGAGAAGTACTGATATTTATTTTGATTAAAAACCGATCCTAACGTTAAAAAATCACAATAAAATGAAAAATTTCTGAAAATTACTCAAATTTTAATAAATAATTCACAAATAATACAACTAGAATATAAGAATGTTAAATTTATTGAAATAACTTGTGTAACATTATCAAAACTATAATTTTTCAAAAACATATCTTGTGGTTAGTCACTTTTTGCAAATTTCTGAAACCACAAGACATGATTTTGCATAAAAAAAAATAAACCACAAGCATGATTTTGCAAAAGCGCGAAACTACATGGTATGTTTTTGAAGTTTTTCGTTATAAGGGAATTATGGGTAGATACAGTGATCCCCATATTGTTTATGTAGCAGTTTATTCTTGACAAACAGATTAAAAACACCTATATAGTTCAAGCATTAATATCAACTTCACGTTTTTTAAGCTTGCAGATAAGTGATGCTAATTCTACAAAACGAAAAGTTAACATATTTAGAAGACTAGTTTAAAAACATCAAGAAGATTACTAGAGAATGAACCAAGTAACTATTGACATGAAGAAATCAATTGATGAGGAATTAAACTAAAGTATTGTCACCCATAAGAAAAAGTCGACCAGTTCATAGTTGAGAAACCTGTTGAAAGTCATATGACCTTCAATAGAAACACACAATTATTTGAGTATCGCTCTAACAGCTCCTACAATCATCATAACCTGGGAGTCATAACCATTTTGTTATTCCAAAATTCCATCGGATTCACAATACACACTATTTAACTATAAAGACAATAAACCTAAGCAATAAGATTCATCCAATTACTTGTGCTTTTATATGATCGAATACTAAAGAAAAAAATGAAACAAAATGCTTCATCCCTATTTCCAGATTGTGAAAGAACAGAGGCTATAGTTGTTCTAACTCTAAACCCAAACAACAACAACAACAAATATGGAAAAGGCCTAGGTTTATCCTCACTACCTTTTTGGTTTAAGTTACGAGTACAAGAGATCAACCCAAAAGAAGAGTCTTTCAAAGGGACTCGCCGAAGTTTCAAAAAAAAAAAAAAAAAGATTAGAAGTCACAGGAGCAGTATCATCGAATAGGATGCCAAACATTGAAGCAAATTAACTGAAACCACCGAGCTTAGTCCGTACAACGTAGGGTTTTGTTTCCCATCTCCATTTCTTTTGTCAATTTGGGCGAATGGGCGATTAGAGAGAGATGGTTGAAAAGAGAGGCAGTAAACAGCGAGATGTGGTAAAAATTGAGAGAATCGGAGTTGGAAATTGAGAATCGGTGGCTAGTGAGAAGTGGAGAGGAGAGGGGAACGAGGGTTTTCAATTTTTCAGATCGTTTTGCAAAGGAGAAAGGTTAATGGGTTGTATTTATATATTTAATATTTTATTTTACAATTTTTTAAATATGCTAATATGAACAGTGTATATTTTAACTTTTTATATTTAAATTTATTTTGTAATTGCAGATTTGGTTGCTAACTTTACAAAAACGAATTCCAGCCAAACTATTGAATGGTATATTTTAATCCTCGCAAATTGAATAACAAATAATTCTAATTGTTTTTATTATTCATAAAATTGCAAGGGAATACTGGTTCCGTTGCAGGATCTCGTCTAAAACCGGGAAATCTGCAAGAGATATTTTTCTCTTGCAAGATTTTCCGTTGCAGACCCCTTATTTTATTGTAGTGTTTCAGTATAAAAGCACATGTACAATCTAGTGCCATCTGAGGAAGAGTGCGAGATGACAAATCACCCTAACATACACCCTTGGATAATTAGGAAACCTCTTGGAAAGCCTAAGAAAAAGAGAGTGAGAGCACCTAATGAACCAAGAAACCCTTACAAAAGCTCTAGAGCGGGAGGGAAAGCATTGTGTGGTAGATGCGGGTAGGAAGGGCATAATATCAGGAGGTACACTGCAAACTTGACAGGAGAATTAGCATGGAAAACCATGAAAAGGAAAGAAGCAGAAAGGGTAACTTCAATTTTATGTATGCTAATATTTATGTTCTATTATGCTACTCAATTTAACATTACTGGCCATTACAAGGATCTTCTCAGGCTACTCAAGGGAAAAGAAATGCAAGATCTTCCAGAAAGAGGGCACAGGTAAATTTCTGGCATATTAAGTTCCATTACTGTACATGATTCTTCATGTTAATTGGGTCAATTGCAGGGAAGTAGTCAAGGTTCCCAGACAAATCCCCCTGCATCATCTTCTATAAACTTGACACAGCCAACTCCCATTTAGGTCATATTTACTCTGTTCGATAATGTATAAGTTTGATTGAGATGCTAAGTATTGTCATTCCATGTCTTTAATTCTTGAAATGCAGACTGCTACAACAGCTCCACATGCCAATCCTGAAGCCGGCTTTTCCATGAACATGACTCAAGTAATGTTTTCTTCCATACTGCTATTTTGTTTGGAACTAGCATTGCAATTGAATTGGAATTTGAATGGGAATTGGATTTTGGATTGGATGGAATTTTTCTTGAATTCTGAGTTGGATTTGGGATTGGATGGTTTCGTAGTTGAATTTTGAGTTTGATTTGGGATTGGATGATTGTGTTGTTGACTTTTGAGTTGGATTCAGGATTGGCTGTCTTTGTTGTTGAATTTTGAGTTGGATTTGGGATTTGCAGGGATCTTCTACTGGATTACCAAGGTCTAGAGGAAGGCCAAGGTCAAGAGGCACTGGTTCAACTCAGCCATTCATGCCCCTCGACCTCACAACCTTCCCAATTACAATGCTGACACCATTTCTGTCGCTTTAAAAAGGAGAAGACCAAATCCACAGCCAGTTCAGAATGCATACAACAATCCTCGAAGAGCTTCGAATTTGGAGGGTTTGGCTAGAAGATTGGGAAATATCAATTGACACAGTGGCTTGACAATATTTTGTGTATTTTGGTTTTGTGGCTAGTTACTTGTGATGTCCTATTTGTTGGATACAAACATTACGAATTCTGTTATATGAATGTAAGTATGATGCAGCACTTGACATTATGCATCCTTTTGTTCATGATCTTTAGTAATGCCATTTTGGCCTTTTGTAGATGTTATTCCATTACTGTGATTTCATTTCCCTTTAAAACCATCTTCAGGTTCACATTATAAGTCAATTACACAGTAGATTAATATGTCACTTGTATTCTCCAAAACTATCATTGTAATTTCTAAACTCAAAAGATAACATACTTTTCCACAACACAAACTGCATTTCACGACAAACAAGATTCATAACAACACAAAACTATACTATTGCTAGGATTGTAATAAACCATAACAACACAAAAATTTCCCAACTCATCATACAAACAATGCTATTACATGTTTTTTTGTTCTTTTGTCCTTTCAATTTAGACTTCAATTTCAGATTTTCTTCTCTCAATTTCTCACTAACCTCCATTGCATTCTTTAATTCCAGCTCCAACCATTTTATCTTACTCTTCCCATTCGAAATCTCATCTTCATAACACTTAACTATCTCCCTAACCTCATTTCCAAACTGTCTTCCCCTTTCACAGTTGTGATAATCCACCCAATCAAAGAAATTACAACTTCCAACTTTTCCATATCTCCCACATCCCATGAATCTACGACCAATATTGCATGTTGTCTCTGCTATTCTCACTGGAGATATCAACCCACAATCACATTTCACCAGTCTCATGTTTTCCCCAGAATTCGATGAACTTTGAGAGCTGATCCATCAAATTTCATCTGATTTTACGTTTCCCTTCTCCAATTCGTGAACTGAAATAAAAGGAATAGAAAATAAACGACAGATTTACAAAGAATAACTTAGAATTAAGAGGGAGAGCGACAATTTTAGGGTTCTTTGATTTGGGGATGAAGCCTCATATCATGGTTGCAGCTAAAATTGGCCTTTTATACTTAAGTCTTTTTGCTTGGACGAAATTGCCCCTGCTTACGTAATCACATTTGATGGTGTAAGTAGCAAAATCCTGATAGCGGATGAATACCTCAGGGGTTTTTTTGAGAGTTTTTAAACCTTAAGTGTGTTTTAGAGAATTCGTGAAACTTCAAGGGTGGTTTTTGAAATTATCCCTTTTTACTAACCATCTCACAGAGATTTAAATAAATGTAAACACGAGTGCACACTTTTTTGACATAATTTGATATTTAGAATCATCTATTTGTAATGTTCTCAAACCACATACCCCTTTTTATAATTTTTTTATCAAATGAAAACGAGTGACAACAATTGGTATTATTTTAAAGCTTCTCTTTTTTCTCCGTAGATATGTAATTAGTAAAAAAAGGTACACTTTCCCCAATGCATTCTTTCATATTTACTATTTAGGGGGGTGTTTCTCATTCCAACTGTTTTTTCTCTTATTCCTTATAAGGCATTTTTTATTTATAAGGAGGCGAAGTATTTCCTTAAAATTACTTATAAGAAGCTTATAATTAGGAGTGAGAGATGTGAAAAGACTAAAAAAATGAGTAAAAATGATAGTAGTTAGTGCTAATAAGAGCATTATAATAAAATACCTGGTCATGTCTCCTTTTTTAAAGCATAAGGAGATTTTTCGTAAGTAGCTATTAGCTACTTGTAACTTTTAACTTATGATCTCCTTATAAGTTAGCATATAAGCCATAAGATTCACTTAACTATTGCTTCTTATAAGTTACCCCTTAGTCATTCATCAATGTTAGAGATCCACTGCAGAAGATCCTTTTTCTCCCCATTTTTCAAAAGAAAATGAGGATCCAAACAAAATCGACGAAACGGAAGAGATCCAAGTGAATGGAAATAAATAAAAAACAAAGGATGAATTCCATTTTCACTTTAAAAAGACATGCTCTAAATATAGACCACTTTCTTGTTCTTTTTCTCTGGATGGGAATCAAGAAAATTTGAAGTTCGGAATATTGATGGAAAAAAAGAAAAATATGTTATGGGTTGAAAAACCTCTTGTAACTATTCTTTTTTATTCTAAACATTGGAATCGTCCACTTCGATAAATAAAAAATCATCATTTTTCTTATAAAATGGCCTCGGTAGCTCGAGATTATAACACTACTATAGGAGCAATATAAAGGAAATAGATATAAAGGAAGTAAGAGAAGTAAAGGCTTTGTAACTTTAAATAAGAAACATTTTACATATTTATAGTAGAATATAGGATAAGATGATAACAATAATGCTTAGTCATAAAACAACAAAGTAAGAGGTGTTGTATTGGTTATTCCTATATAGCACGAGGAGGATATTCACGCAGCATGAAATGGCATGTCTTGCCATATGAGCAATCAATCTAGTGAAGCATGATGTTTCTCATGGATAATGTGGACATCAACTCATCATTATCTAACACTCCCTCTTTGATGTCCATTATTGTGAAGGAACACTGCCTGGTTAAAAACCTTACCAAGGAAAAATCTAGTGGGATAAAAACCTTTGGTTAAGGGAAAAAGAGTACAGTGTTTACTTCCCCTGTTCGCAATATAATTGAAGATCTATAGACGACGCATTCCGATAGCATGAACCAGGTTTTTGAAAGTTGTTGAAGGTAAAGCCTTTGTGAATGAATCCGCTAAATTGTTGCAAGAGCGGACTTGTTGGATATTAATTTGACCATTCTTCTGTAGATCATGAGTGAAGAAGAATTTCGGTGAAATATGTTTGATTTGATCGCCCTTAATATAGCCTTCCTTCAGTTGGGCAATGCAAGCTGCATTGTCTTCGTATATCATCGTTGGATTGACTTTGGTTGTCGAAATTCCACACTCATCTTGAATGAGCTTAGTTAGTGATCTTAATCATACACATTCTCGGCTCTCCTCATGAATAGCTATCAATTTTGCATGATTTGAGGAAGTAGCTATGATAGTTTGTTTCGTGGATCGCCATGAAATAGTTATTCCTCCGTATGTGAATACATAGCCTGTTTGAGATCTTCCTTTGTGTGGATCAAATAAATAACCTGCATCCGCATAACCAATCAATTCGGATTTAGATTCATATGAATAAAATAAACCCAAATCAGTGGTTCCTCGTAGATAGTGCATGACATGTTTAATGCCATTCCAATGTTGCCTTGTGGGAGCGCAACTGT